>JAEPBF010000126.1:22951-46730 GCA_019739055.1 Passiflora organensis | reverse complement strand
GGTACACCTAAGCTTCTTTTTGTCTTTATGTTTAATACAACAGGGCATGGCTTAGTCATTACCAGGAAGAGTCCATTATGTATTGCCTACCCATGCATGAGTATGACCACATAAACACCACAAAGAAAGCTCATGAATTGGAAAACCACCACGCTGAGCACTGTTTATACAGACGCATTAAACTCCGTAGATTCCATTCAACCACCTGCTGTTGGTTTTACCAAACCAACCCAAACCACACAAGAAAACTTTGCTACTATCATCAAGCAGAATAACTTGCTTATTCAGCTATTAGTAAAGACCATAGAAGGAATTCAAGATCTCCACGAACAACTAGGTCAGGTGAAAAACCTTGTTCGAAAACGAGAAGAAACCCCCAAAGAGGAATTAGAAGGAGCTATTGAATCCTTGACCAAAAGACTCGAAAAGCTACCACTTGGTGAAAGCTCACAACCACCGAAAAAGAAGAAACCACCATTTTACGTCTACAAAGACCCCTATCTTATCTTTGAGGAAGAAAAGAGACGATTGGAAAAGAAATGAGCCGCACAAGGACTCAGACGCAGGTCCTACCACCAGTTGTCAACCTCAAGGTGAGTCTTCCTCACGATGGCTACACAGGAAGATCAGATCCGGGATTACAGACGATCTAGTCGTCTCCGTTACGAAGCAACAAGACGAATACCTAGGGCCTTACGACGGCAAGGTATCAACACAGCTTGGAAACATACTTGAATCCAGAGGAAGAATTACACATGTCTCAACAGAGACGAGCCAATCTAGTACCGGCAGAACGATATATACCACCGCATGGTCAGAACCAGTCTACCGGGTATATCAACATTACTCTGAAGAACGGATCCTTGTCACCGGCGAAGAGAACAAGAGATCTAGGCTTCATCAATCAACAGCCTATGATCGACTCCTACAGGAAGGTATGGAACATATACATTTGGCCTCCTAATGATTCGCGTTCATGCACTACATCGAAGGGAAGCAGGAACAACGTACTCATAGTCTTACGACACACGATGGGGAGGGGATGATCGTTCCATCATCGGAACCATGGAAGTGGACATGACACGAGGAACACAATTGATCTATATGGCGCCCAACATGATGCTAAGTATTCATGACTTCTTCCGCCATATCCAGTTATCAATCCAAACACGAGGATATGAGGAATGGATCGGAGGTGAATCCAACCTCCTTATCACACGATCACTCGTCGGAAGGCTCACAAATACAAGCTATGCCGGTTTTCGTTACAATGTACAAAATGTAACGGACTATCTAGCAACCAACGGCATCCAAGCAGTAGCAGCAGAACGACACAACGGAAGGATTGCAGGGGCAAAGATGGATTCTCCAACCACCAGCACACATTACAGTTGGACGACCTTCCTCCGTACAAACAAGAACAAGGTCAGATGGATCTGTCAGCTTAAAATTTAACAATTACCAAAATACTATGAACGAACAGGATGAGGAACATGCGGACATCAACGAAGATATCGCATTAGTTTGTTTGTTTCCTGAGATCATCGAAGCACAGGAACGAAACCCAGGGGCAAGAAAACAAGAAAAAGAAAAACCTTGGCTCTCCCAACCCGGATGGGATGTTCATTGCACAACAGGCAAATATGACGTGATGGTCAAATATACAATGCCCACAAAAACTCCATGGCCACAACAAGCCACAGGATGGGAAGAAGAAGAGGACAGACAACATCCACAAGACAAGGAGGAAGATTCGCAACACTACGCCTTCATGATCGAAGGACCAATATGGGATACAACACCAGCAACATCCCCACTGATGATTACGATGCGGATGAAAACGATGATGAGGCAGAAGATTCCTGCTGGCATAACTATCCTGACCACAGTTATGCCCTCACCGACGATTTAATCGACCTAGACTATCCCCTATTTCGAGAATTTCAACAAGAAGCAGTTAAGATGAGCAGTTCAGAAGTATTGTCATCTCCGTATAAACCTCCGCAGGATGAAAACATGAGGCAAGGAGTACAATATCCCCCAGCCAGGGGAGCCTCTACTTCCTATGAGCAGCAAAGATCCTTTAAGTGGATATGACACCAGCAAGTTAAAGACAAGAGCCCGAGGATATACATCCAACATGTGGACATTACCATCTGCACAACAAAGTCAGGGAGCTATTTTGGTCCTTCCAGATGATATTGGGTTATACCGCGAAGTATTTGACCGCTGGGAAAAGATAACCCTCAATCATATGGATGACCCAGGAAAGTATGGAACGATGATAAAGCAAAAGTAGATTACCTTGAAAATCTACTAGGAGAAGATGAAAAGCTCACATGGATACAATGGAGAATGGCTTTCCCTGAAGCCTATAATGAAGTGTTACACCAGGCAGGAGAAACACAAAACATCATATCCCAGGTGAGACGAATCTTTTTCTTAGAAGATCCCTACCAGGGCATGACGGATGAACAAGACAGGGCCTATAAGGAAATCGAGCGCCTCTCCTGCACCAATCTCAGAGATATCTGGGATTATTTTCGAGACTACAAAACCCTTGCAGCTAAATCAGGACGCATGTACTTGGGAATGGAATTATCAGAGAAATTATTCCGCAAACTCCCACCACTAATCGGCAAGGAACTAGAAGACGCCTGGTTACAAAAACATCGAATCCCAGTAACAGGTATCATTCCCCGTATTACATTTGCTTACAATTATCTGGCAGAAATTTGCAAGAAAGCAGCAATACAACGAGGGTTGAAGGAATTATCCTTTTGTGAAAAAATTCCTCTCCCTGGATATTACGGAGAAAAGAAGAAATATACCCTCCGTAAATCCCAAACCTACAAAGGCAAACCTCATGAAACACATGTCCGTGTGTTCAAACGAAAAGATGGAGCCAAAGGAAGGGTTCGCAAATGCAAGTGCTATATTTGCGGCAAAGAGGGACACTTCGCAAGAGAATGTAAAATCGAAGTAGGCAACATGGCCAGAAAAGCTGTCGTAACAGACTTAGCTCTTGCTGAAGAACTGGATGTTGTCTCCGTTGACCTAAACGAAGATGACCTTAGTGACATCTACAGCTACCTAGATGGGGAACCAGGTGACATCACAGGCCAACCAGGCATGGAATTTATCTTCATGGCACTCCAAGATGAACTCCGCTGGCTACCTGAACTCAAACTGAAGGACGAACAATGGGAGTGCCAACATCAAACAAAACAATTCAGTGGGCTCACCCCATTACAACGCTGCCAGAGTTGTAATTGAGGTAAGCCTCAACATGAAAATGTTTTGTGTCACATGTAATTTACTCCTCTGCTCTATGTGTGCCAAAGTACAACTAAATCTTGAGGTCCCCGCACCTGCTCGGTCACAAACAACATATGCGGCGAAGGACCAACTCATTGGCGAACTCCTGAAATACACAGATTACTTGGTACATGAAAACAAAGATTACAGGAGAAATCAGCAACTCAAGGAACAAATCTGATACAAGAGTTACAAACAGACTTTGATACCCTCGAACGCCGGAGGAAAGGCAAGGCCATACAAGAAGAGGAAGAAGAGCTAACCGAGCCCACAGTCGCTAAGGAAACAGCCTTCATCACAACCAGAAAGGAAGCTAAATAACCTCTATAACCTTGAGGTAACCTTCCACATACCACAGATACCATCCTTCACGGTACGTGCAATGGACACAGGGTGCACAACCTGCTGTATTAACATCAGCTCCGTCCCAAAAGAAGCTTTGGAGAACAGTCCTATGCCCACAAGGTTTACAGGTATCAACTCCAACGATCTCGCCACAAAGAAACTCAAAGGTGGCCAGATGATGATCGAAGGAAACAAATTCAGAGTTCCCTTTGTCTACGCTTTCAGTATGACGACAGATGGTATTGAAATGCTACTTGGATGTAATTTCATCAGAGCCATGCAAGGAGGCCTGCGCATAGAAGGTAACTCTATCACCTTCTACAAAAATATCACCCAAATCAATACCAGACCAGAGCTAGAAATAGCCAACCTGGCCATTCCGGAATTACATATGGAAGAAGACGAATACCTTCGGGTACAAGATGTAATCGCCGCAGTACAGGTTGGACCAAGAATGAGCAAAACTTTCATCCAGCGCTTTGACCAGATACATCAGCGATTACAAGCTCAAGGCTATATCGGGGAAGAGCCCCTCAAACACTGGGCCAACAACCAGATCACTTGTCGCCTAGACATCATCAACAAACATCTCACCATCCAGGATAAACCGATGAAACATGTAACCAGCAATGAAGGACAATTTAAGAAGCATATTACTGCCCTCCTAGCCCTAGGAGTCATCCGACCCAGTACAAGTAGACATCGCACAATGGCGATTATCGTCTACTCAGGCACCACCATGGATCCTGACACAGGCATAGAAACCAAAGGAAAAGAACGCATGGTGTGCAATTACAGAACCTCAATGACAATACCTACAAGGACCAGTACTCCCTCCCAGGGATCAACACGATTATCCACAAAGTAGGCAACGCTTCCATCTTTCCAAATTCGACCTCAAGTGGATTCCATCAAGTAGCAATGCATAAAGAGAGCATACCATGGACGGCCTTCATCACCCCCGAAGGACTGTATGAATGGTTGGTCATGCCCTTCGGCTTAAAAATGCACCAGCTATCTTCCAACGCAAAATGGACAATTGCTTTCGGGATTGTCAAGAGTTCATTGCGGTCTACATTGATGATATTCTCGTCTTTTCCCGTAATGAAAGAGAACATGCTGAGCACCTCACACGGATGCTACAAATCTGCGAAAAGGAAGGACTCATCTTATCGCCAACTAAGATGAAGGTAGCAGTGGAAGAAATTGAATTCTTGGGCGCCATCATTGGACACAGCCGCATACGCCTCCAGCCTCATATCATCAAGAAAATTGTTGACAGTAACGATGAACAACTCAAGGAAAAGAAAGGTCTTCGCTCTTGGCTTGGTATACTCAACTATGCACGTTCCTACATTCCCAACCTCGGCACACTCCTTGGCCCCCTCTATGAAAAAACCAGCCCGCATGGGGACAAACGAATGAAGACGTCGGACTGGGATCTCGTCCGGCAAATTAAACAACACGTGCAGAACCTACCTGATATGGAATTACCCCCGCCTACCGCATCCATGGTCATTGAAGCAGACGGCTGTATGGACGGATGGGGAGCAGTATGCAAATGGAAACATAAGAAAATGGATCCACTATCACAAGAAAAGATTTGTGCCTACGCTAGTGGAAAATTACCACAGGTAAAAGCCACCATTGATGCCGAAATATGCGCCGTCATGGAAGCCCTCCAGAGTTTCAAGATTTACTATCTCGACCGCAAAGAACTAACAATTCGCAACGATTGTCAAGCCATCGTCAGCTTCCACAATAAAAGCAATCAACACAAACCATCCCGAGTACGCTGGATTGGGTCACAGACTTCATCAACGGTTCCGGCATTACCGTCAACTTTGAACATATTGACGGCAAACAAAATCTGTTAGCAGATACGTTATCCCGACTAACTTGTTTTGCGTTTCAGGAATGGATGCCCCGAGGACGAGGGAGGCGATACCCCTTTTACCCAAGAACAGGCCTTTCCCTCAACTCACCGAAGGGAAGCCTGGAACGAGCACACCGATGGGAACAACTACAGACCAGACAAATGGAACTTGCCGGAGCCAATTGCAGCCATCCAGCCGTTCGCCGCACCTTCGAAGAAGACATCTCCGAACTATACTTCAGCACTCAGCGACGAAGCCTGGAACAGGCCATCAGACTTCGCCGATCTACGAATCGAAGAATCAATAGCCAATTACACTTCGCAATGGCGCAGGTGGCCATCTACCTCGGCATGCTTGAACAACGAGAGCACTCTCTCCAACGCCGTACTACCAACAGACCGGGCACAGACCTTCATCGCCTTAATCAAACGTCTCTCACAGAGGCGCAAGAGGCATACCGTTGCCTTGAAAGCATCGAACGGGAGAGTCGAGATCTTGCTGCATCTGAGGCGGCCGAGGAATTCGCGCAAAATTATCCCCACTCCACCAGTCGAGCCTCAGCCACCAGTTCAACCCCAAGACGACCCCCGTCACCCTACTACCGACGCGAGCCCTATCTCTTTCGCCCTATGCCCTCCAGCTCCTCTTCCTCCAGCGACGACTTCAACAGTGAAGAACCTATCTGTCGTTAAACAGCGGAGTGTCAGCTGAGCGTGGTGTGGACCTTTGACAGCCGACCAACTGGACGCACCACCTTCTACAACCATCTTGTCATAAAATACGCGTATTGTACTGTATTGTATACTATCCGTATTCTACTGTATTTATACTGTACTTGTAATAACCAGATAAGATGTCACATCTTATCTGCTAGTCTTGTCGGCCACGATAAGGAATCTTATCGTGGCTACAAAAGTCGTTTGTCCTATAGCGTAAAGTTGTCGGCCACGATAAGGAATCTTATCGTGGCTACAAAAGTCGTTTGTCCTATAGCGTAAAGTCAAGTCACAGATAAGATATGGTATCTTATCTGCTCACAAGGATCAGAAATCTTATCCACCAAGATAAGAAATCTGATCCACCACTAGATGATCAACACCTGGGTAATAGGACAAAGAAGATAGCTGTCGATGGGGCCCACAAGCAGCACCCGAGCTATCCTCCTTTGCCTATATAAACCTCTCGTGTGCAAAGGAAACACACACAACTCCCACTCTCTTTGTACTACTTCATCTCTCTATAAAATATTCAGTGTTTTCTATCTCAGTGTTTTATATCTCAGAGTGTACCACTGTTTTCATACTTGCAAGAAGTTCAAAAACAAAGATCAAAAACTGGGAATTTTTGCTGCAAAAATTCCCAGTTTTTGATCTTTGTTTCTGAACTTCTTGCAAGTATGAAAACAGTGGTACACTCTGAGATATAAAACACTGAATATTTTATAGAGAGATGAAGTAGTACAACTGAAGTAGTACAACTGAAGTAGTACAGAGAGAGTGGGAGTTGTGTTATTTCCTTTGCACATGAGAGGTTTATATAGGCAAAGGAAGATAGCTCGGGTGCTGCTTGTGGGCCCCATCGACAGCTATCTTCTTTGTCCTATTACCCAGGTGTTGATCATCTAGTGGTGGATCAGATTTCTTATCTTGGTGGATAAGATTTCTGATCCTTGTGAGCAGATAAGATACCATATCTTATCTGTGACTTTACGCTATAGGACAAACGACTTTTGTAGCCACGATAAGATTCCTTATCGTGGCCGACAACTTTACGCTATAGGACAAACGACTTTTGTAGCCACGATAAGATTCCTTATCGTGGCCGACAAGACTAGCAGATAAGATGTGACATCTTATCTGGTTATTACAAGTACAGTATAAATACAGTAGAATACGGATAGTATACAATACAGTACAATACGCGTATTTTATGACAAGATGGTTGTAGAAGGTGGTGCGTCCAGTTGGTCGGCTGTCAAAGGTCCACACCACGCTCAGCTGACACTCCGCTGTTTAACGACAGATAGGTTCTTCACTGTTGAAGTCGTCGCTGGAGGAAGAGGAGCTGGAGGGCATGGGGCGAAAGAGATAGGGCTCACGTCGGTAGTAGGGTGACGGGGGTCGTCTTGGGGTTGCACTGGTGGCTGAGGCTCGACTGGTGGAGTGGGGATAATTTTGTGCGAATTCCTCGGCCGCCTCAGATGCAGCAAGATCTCGACTCTCCCGTTCGATGCTTTCAAGGCAACGGTATGCCTCTTGCGCCTCTGTGAGAGACGTTTGATTAAGGCGATGAAGGTCTGTGCCCGGTCTGTTGGTAGTACGGCGTTGGAGAGAGTGCTCTCGTTGTTCAAGCATGCCGAGGTAGATGGCCACCTGCGCCATTGCGAAGTGTAATTGGCTATTGATTCTTCGATTCGTAGATCGGCGAAGTCTGATGGCCTGTTCCAGGCTTCGTCGCTGAGTGCTGAAGTATAGTTCGGAGATGTCTTCTTCGAAGGTGCGGCGAACGGCTGGATGGCTACAATTGGCTCCGGCAAGTTCCATTTGTCTGGTCTGTAGTTGGTCCCATCGGTGTGCTCGTTCCAGGCTTCCTCGATGATTGAGGGAAAGGCCTGTTCTGGGGTAAAAGGGGTATCGCCTCCCTCGTCCTCGGGCATCCATTCCTGAAACGCAAAACAAGTTAGTCGGGATAACGTATCTGCTAACAGATTTTGTTTGCCGTCAATATGTTCAAAGTTGACGGTAATGCCGGAACCGTTGATGAAGTCTGTGAACCCAATCCAGCGTACTCGGGATGGTTTGTGTTGATTGCTTTTATTGTGGAAGCTGACGATGGCTTGACAATCGGTGCGAATTGTTAGTTCTTTGCGGTCGAGATAGTAAATCTTGAAACTCTGGAGGGCTTCCATGACGGCGCATATTTCTGCATCAATGGTGGCTTTCACCTGTGGGAATTTTCCACTAGCGTAGGCGCAAATCTTTTCTTGTGATCGTGGATCCATTTTCTTATGTTTCCATTTGCATACTGCTCCCCAGCCGTCCATGCAGCCATCTGCTTCAATGACTATGGCAGCGGTAGGCGGGGGTAATTCCATATCAGGTAGATTCTGCACGTGCTGCTTAATTTGCCGGACAAGATCCCAGTCGGAAGGTTTCATGCGTTTGTCCCCATGCGGACTGGTTTTTTCATAGAGGGGACCAAGGAGTGTGCCGAGGTTGGGAATGTAGGAACGTGCATAGTTGAGTATACCAAGCCAAGAGCGAAGACCTTTCTTTTCCTTGAGTTGTTCATCGTTACTGTCAACAATTTTCTTGATGATATGAGGCTGGAGGCGTATGCGGCTGTGTCCAATGATGGCGCCCAAGAATTCAATTTCTTCCACTGCTACCTTCATCTTAGTTGGCGATAAGATGAGTCCTTCCTTTTCGCAGATTTGTAGCATCCGTGTGAGGTGCTCAGCATGTTCTCTTTCATTACGGGAAAAGACGAGAATATCATCAATGTAGACCGCAATGAACTCTTGACAATCCCGAAAGCAATTGTCCATTTTGCGTTGGAAGATAGCTGGTGCATTCTTTAAGCCGAAGGGCATGACCAACCATTCATACAGTCCTTCGGGGGTGATGAAGGCCGTCCATGGTATGCTTTCTTTATGCATTGCTACTTGATGGAATCCACTTTTGAGGTCGAATTTGGAGAAGATGGAAGCGTTGCCTACTTTGTGGATAATCGTGTTGATCCCTGGGAGGGAGTACTGGTCCTTGTAGGTATTGTCATTGAGGGTTCTGTAATTGCACACCATGCGTTCTTTTCCTTTGGTTTCTATGCCTGTGTCAGGATCCATGGTGGTGCCTGAGTAGACGATAATCGCCATTGTGCGATGTCTACTTGTACTGGGTCGGATGACTCCTAGGGCTAGGAGGGCAGTTATATGCTTCTTAAATTGTGCCTGCATTGCTGGTGTTACATGTTTCATCGGTTTATCCTGGATGGTGAGATGTTTGTTGATGATGTCTAGTCGACACGTGATCTGGTTGTTGGCCCAGTGTTTGAGGGGCTCTTCCCCGATATAGCCTTGAGCTTGTAATCGCTGATGTAGCTGGTCAAAGCGCTGGATGAAAGTTCTGCTCATTCTTGGTCCAACCTGTACTGCGGCGATTGCATCTTGTACCCGAAGGTATTCGTCTTCTTCCATTTGTAACTCCGGAATGGCCAGGTTGGCTATTTCTAGCTCTGGTCTGGTATTGATTTGGGTGATATTTTTGTAGAAGGTGATAGAGTTACCTTCTATGCGCAGGCCTCCTTGCATGGCTCTGATGAAATTACACCCAAGTAGCATTTCTATACCATCTGTTGTCATACTGAAAGCGTAGACAAAGGGAACTCTGAATTTGTTTCCTTCGATCATCATCTGGCCACCTTTGAGTTTCTTTGTGGCAAGATCGTTGGAGTTGATTCCTGTAAACCTTGTGGGCATAGGACTGTCTTCCAAAGCTTCTTTTGGGACGGAGCTGATGTTAATACAGCAGGTTGTGCACCCTGTGTCCATGATTGCACGTACCGTGAAGGATGGTATCTGTGGTATGTGGAAGGTTACCTCAAGGTTATAGAGATTATTTAGCTTCCTCTTTCTGGTTGTGATGAAGGCTGTTTCCTTAGTGACTGTGGGCTCGGTTAGTTCTTCTTCCTCTTCTTGTATGGCCTTGCCCTTCCTCCGGCGTTCGAGGGTATCAAAGTCTGTTTGTAACTCTTGTATCAGATTTTGTTCCTTGAGTTGCTGATTCTCCTCCTGTAATCTGTTGTTTTCATGTACCAAGTAATCTGTGTATTTCAGGAGTTCGCCAATGAGTTGGTCCTTCGCCGCATATGTTGTTTGTGACCGAGCAGGTGCGGGGACTTCAAGATTTAGTTGTACTTTGGCACACATGGAGCAGAGGAGTAAATTACATGTGACACAAAACATTTTCATGTTGAGGCTTACCTCAACGTTACAACTCTGGCAGCGTTGTAATGGGGTGAGCCCACTGAATTGTTTTGTTTGATGTTGGCACTCCCATTGTTCGTCCTTCAGTTTGAGTTCAGGTAGCCAGCGGAGTTCATCTTGGAGTGCCATGAAGATAAATTCCATGCCTGGTTGGCCTGTGATGTCACCCGGTTCCCCATCCAGGTAGCTGTAGATGTCACTAAGGTCATCTTCGTTTAGGTCAACGGAGATCACATCCAGTTCTTCAGCAAGAGCTAAGTCTGTTATGACAGCTTTCCTGGCCATGTTGCCTACTTCGCTTTTACATTCTCTTGCGAAGTGTCCCTCCTTGCCGCAAATGTAACACTTGCATTTGCGAACCCTTCCTTTGGCTCCATCTTTTCGTTTGAACACACGAACATGTGTTTCATGAGGCTTGCCTTTGTAGGTTTGGGATTTACGGAGGGTATATTTCTTCTTTTCTCCGTAATATCCAGGGAGAGGAATTTTTTCACAAAAGGATAATTCCTTCAACCCTCGTTGTATGGCTGCTTTCTTGCAAATTTCTGCCAGATAATTGTAAGCAAACGTAATGCGGGGAATGATACCTGTTACTGGTACTCGATGTTTTTGTAACCAGGCGTCTTCTAGTTCCTTGCCGATTAATGGTGGGAGTTTGCGGAATAATTTTTCTGATAATTCCATTCCCAAATACATGCGTCCTGATTTAGCTGCAAGAGTTTTGTAGTCGCGAAAATAATCCCAGATATCTCTGAGATTGGTGCAAGAGAGGCGCTCGATTTCCTTATAGGCCCTGTCTTGTTCGTCCGTCATGCCCTGATAGGGATCTTCTAAGAAAAAGATCCGTCTCACCTGGGATATGATGTTCTGTGTTTCTCCTGCCTGGTGTAACACTTCATTATAGGCTTCAGGGAAAGCCATTCGCCATTGTATCCATGTGAGCTTTTCATCTTCTCCTAGTAGATTTTCAAGGTAATCTACTTTTGCTTTATCATCGTTCCATACTTTACCTGGGTCATCCATATGATTGAGGGTTATCTTTTCCCAGCGGTCAAATACTTCGCGGTATAACCCAATATCATCTGGAAGGACCAAAATAGCTCCTTGACTTTGTTGTGCAGATGGTAATGTCCACATGTTGGATGTATATCCTCGGGCTCTTGTCTTTAACTTGCTGGTGTCATATCCACTTAAAGGATCCTTTTGCTGCTCATAGGAAGTAGAGGCTCCCCTGGCTGGGGGATATTGTACTCCTTGCCTCATGTTTTCATCCTGCGGAGGTTTATATGGGGATGACAATACTTCTGAACTGCTCATCTTAACTGCTTCTTGTTGAAATTCTCGAAATAGGGGATAATCTAGGTCGATTAAATCGTCGGTGAGGGCATAGCTGTGATCAGGATAGTTATGCCAGCAGGAATCTTCTGCCTCATCATCGTTTTCATCCGCATCGTAATCATCCGTGGCTGATGTTGCTGGTGTTGTATCCCATATTGGTCCTTCGATCATGAAGGCGTAGTGTTGCGAATCTTCCTCCTTGTCTTGTGGATCGTTGTCTGTCCTCCTATCGTCTTCTTCCCATCCTGTGGCTTGTTGTGGCCATGGAGTTTTTGTGGGCATTGTATATTTGACCATCACGTCATATTTGCCTGTTGTGCAATGAACATCCCATCCGGGTTGGGAGAGCCAAGGTTTTTCTTTTTCTTGTCTTGTTTTTGCCCCTGGGTTTCGTTCCTGTGCTTCGATGATTTCAGGAAACAAACATACTAATGCGGTATCTTCGCCGATGTCCGCATGTTCCTCATCCTGTTCGTTCATAGTATTTTGGTAATTGTTAAATTTTAAGCTGACAGATCCATCTGACCTTGTTCTTGTTTGTACGGAGGAAGGTCGTCCAACTGTAATGTGTGCTGGTGGTTGGAGAATCCATCTTTGCCCTTGCAATCCTTCCGTTGTGTGTCGTTCTGCTGCTACTGCTTGGATGCCGTTGGTTGCTAGATAATCCGTTACATTTTGTACATTGTAACGGAAGCCTGCATAGCTTGTATTTGTGAGCCTTCCGACGAGTGATCGTGTGATAAGGAGGTTGGATTCACCTCCGATCCATTCCTCATATCCTCGTGTTTGGATTGATAACTGGATATGGCGGAAGAAGTCATGAATACTCAGCATCATGTTGGGCGCCATATAGATTAATTGTGTTCCTCGTGTCATGTCCACTTCCATGGTTCCGATGATGGAACGATCATCCCCTCCCCATCGTGTGTCACGTAAGACTATGAGTACGTTTGTTCCTGCTTCCCTCCGATGTAGTGCATGAACGCGAATCATTAGGAGGCCCAAATGTATATGTTCCATACCTTCCTGTAGAAGTCGATCATAGGCCTGTTGATTGATGAAGCCTAGATCTCTTTGTTCTCCTTCGCCGGTGACAAGAATCCGTTCTTCAGAGTAATGTTGATATACCCGGTAGACTGGTTCTGACCATGCGGTGGTATATAGTCGTTCTGCCGGGACTAGATTGGCTCGTCTCTGTTGAGACATGTGTAATTCTTCCTCTGGATTCAGGTATGTTTCCAAGCTGTGTTGATACCTTTGCCGTCGTCGTAAGGCCCTAGGTATTCGTCTTGCTGCTTCGTAACGGAGACGACTAGATCGTCTGTAATCCCTGATCTGATCTTCCTGTGTAGCCATGCGTGAGGAAGACTCACCTTGAGGATTGACAACTGGTGGTAGGACCTGCGTCTGAGTCCTTGTGCGGCTCATTTCTTTTCCAATCGTCTCTTTTCTTCCTCAAAGATAAGATAGGGGTCTTTGTAGACGTAAAATGGTGGTTTCTTCTTTTTCGGTGGTTGTGAGCTTTCACCAAGTGGTAGCTTTTCGAGTCTTTTGGTCAAGGATTCAATAGCTCCTTCTAATTCCTCTTTGGGGGTTTCTTCTCGTTTTCGAACAAGGTTTTTCACCTGACCTATTTGTTCGTGGAGATCTTGAATTCCTTCTATGGTTTTTACTAATAGCTGAATAAGCAAGTTATTCTGCTTAATGATATTAGCAAAGTTTTCTTGTGTGGTTTGGGTTGGTTTGATAAAACCAACTGCAGGTGGTTGAATGGAATCTACGGAGTTTAATGCGTCTGTATAAACAGTGCTCAGCGTGGTGGTTTTCCAATTCATGTAGCTTTCTTTGTGGTGTTTATGTGGTCATACTCATGCATGGGTAGGCAATACATAATGGACTCTTCCTGGTAATGACTAAGCCATGCCCTGTTGTATTAAACATAAAGACAAAAAGGAAGCTTAAGGTGTACCTGTAAACCGTGCTCCGCTACCATGCAAAAATTCCCAGTTTTTGATCTTTGTTTTTGAACTTCTTGCAAGTATGAAAACAGTGGTACACTCTGAGATATAAAACACTGAGATAGAAAACACTGAATATTTTATAGAGAGATGAAGTAGTACAAAGAGAGTGGGAGTTGTGTGTGTTTCCTTTGCACACGAGAGGTTTATATAGGCAAAGGAGGATAGCTCGGGTGCTGCTTGTGGGCCCCATCGACAGCTATCTTCTTTGTCCTATTACCCAGGTGTTGATCATCTAGTGGTGGATCAGATTTCTTATCTTGGTGGATAAGATTTCTGATCCTTGTGAGCAGATAAGATACCATATCTTATCTGTGACTTTACGCTATAGGACAAACGACTTTTGTAGCCACGATAAGATTCCTTATCGTGGCCGACAACTTTACGCTATAGGACAAACGACTTTTGTAGCCACGATAAGATTCCTTATCGTGGCCGACAAGACTAGCAGATAAGATGTGACATCTTATCTGGTTATTACAAGTACAGTATAAATACAGTAGAATACGGATAGTATACAATACAGTACAATACGCGTATTTTATGACAAGATGGTTGTAGAAGGTGGTGCGTCCAGTTGGTCGGCTGTCAAAGGTCCAATTGTTTCCTGAAATCATCGAAGCACAGGAACGAAACCCAGGGGCAAAAACAAGACAAGAAAAAGAAAAACCTTGGCTCTCCCAACCCGGATGGGATGTTCATTGCACAACAGGCAAATATGACGTGATGGTCAAATATACAATGCCCACAAAAACTCCATGGCCACAACAAGCCACAGGATGGGAAGAAGACGATAGGAGGACAGACAACGATCCACAAGACAAGGAGGAAGATTCGCAACACTACGCCTTCATGATCGAAGGACCAATATGGGATACAACACCAGCAACATCAGCCACGGATGATTACGATGCGGATGAAAACGATGATGAGGCAGAAGATTCCTGCTGGCATAACTATCCTGATCACAGCTATGCCCTCACCGACGATTTAATCGACCTAGATTATCCCCTATTTCGAGAATTTCAACAAGAAGCAGTTAAGATGAGCAGTTCAGAAGTATTGTCATCCCCATATAAACCTCCGCAGGATGAAAACATGAGGCAAGGAGTACAATATCCCCCAGCCAGGGGAGCCTCTACTTCCTATGAGCAGCAAAAGGATCCTTTAAGTGGATATGACAATGTAAGGAAATCGAATATTAATGGATTTACGAATTGTAAATAAGATGATTTGGATATTTGACATTATTTCATTTATATGACCGTTCTTCGCTGAAAGGAAAACTAAACACGCAAAAATTTCTATTTGTGGACGGTGCTAAAGCCAAGGTTCATGCCATTAACTTCATTTGCGTCCATTTCATATATATCATTGTCAAGATAATGTTCCTGGTTGCCTTCCACGTAGCATAATCAAAAGAAACCAACCTGAATACAGTCCACTTGACTAGGAGTAAAAGGTATGCACGTCTTCTTGAAATAGATAAATGAATAACAGTAAAACTCCTCTAAATTAATTTAATTTAAATTAATAATCCCTCTAATTTAATACTGTATGATCGGTCTTGACTTCCAAGCTAAGGATAATTTAATAACCATTCTATTTTAATAATTAATAATTTTTATAATTTTTAAAGGTTTCATCGATATGATTTTATATTTATTTATAATTTTATTTATAAATATATCAAATATTATCTTCGGGCTCTTTTTTTTCTTGCATAGGTATATACTCTGATTGCATCCATAATTGTTGCATGTGGAGTAGATTGTGACGACATATTGACTTCTGTTGTGTGCCTAATATATAATGATGTATAATGTTTAATGATATATAGATATATAATGACAAGAAAGATGGTTATCAACTATGAATTCTTAATATGCAATTTTATACAAACCATAAGTATTCATGAATCATCCACAATACAGATACAATATCCTGTTACAATGTTAATATTTTATAAATATTTATCATTTTTATATTAAATGATAATTTCAGGGATATATCCTAACCAACAAGCAAAGAATAATTATGAAACCCTTCAAGCATTCTTCAAACCTCTCTTATTTAATAACCCTCTAAATTAATAATTTTGACCCGTCCTAGTCCCCAAAGTATTAATTTAGAGGGGTTATACGCTACATGTTTTTAGATAAGATATCATCTAATTATCAAATATATAAAATATAAAGAACGCAAAACAAAGTTATAAAAGTATGAAAAAATAGATAAATGATGAAAATTAAGATCCTCATGATACATATAAATATTCTTTTTATTAACATAACATTGTAATTTTATTTGTCTAGTGTAAATCATATGGTCCCTAAAGTATACCTCAAATCAAACAGTTTTTTTTCTCATTTAGTGAAAGGAATGAAAGTGATGGGCACCACGTGCAGATTGTTCTTCTTCCTCGCAGTTATTCCAAAACACTCGCTCATGTCCAGTTCTTCAAATCGATTCCCATGAGGGAGTTTCCAATCAAAGTGGTACAGCAATTGAGCAAGTCCAAGTTCGATGTTGGATGTTGCAAACGATATCCCTGGACAAATCCTCCTCCCTGCTCCAAATGGTATGAATTCAAAGTCCGTTCCCTTGAAATCAACAGGAGAATCTTGGAATCTCTCTGGTTTGAAGCAATCAGGTTGTGACCAAATATGTGGATCCCTGCATATGGACCAAACGTTAATGATGACCCATGCACCTGCTGGGATATGATATCCGTTGATTTCTGTTGCTTCCGTTGCTTCTCTAGGCAACAAGGGAGTTGAAGGGTGTAAACGAAGTGTTTCTTTGATAACCCATCTCAAATAACTTAGATTCTGAATGTCTGTTTCTTGTATCTTTGTCTTCCCTTTGAAAGCTTGTCGCACCTCACCTTGCGCTTTCTCCATTACGTCTGGATTCATTAGCAACTCTGACATAGCCCATTCCAAGGTTGTTGCTGATGTCTCAGTACCTCCAGAGTACATCTCCTGGCATACGTATGGAAGCAAGAATGACTACTAGGTATCAACTTTTAATCTCTAATTCTCAAATGCCACACTGTTTCAATTTTGGAATTTTGACATAGTTGGCTAAGTTGCGTGGGTGAACTGTAGTATTGAACTAAGAATCCTATCTTCATAAGAGTTTAGGATTTTAAGGTTTTGGTTTCAGAATTATTGCATGACTAGCATTTCTTGTCCCCTATCTACCCATATTTGGGAACACGGTTTATTGGCTTGATGTGCGGACAACTTCAAGTTCCTTATTTCGACTCGTTAACCAGTGCCCTAGGTATCCAATTGGTATCAAATTCAATCTCATTAGTAATATTGGACATTTAATATTCCAGTTGAAACTATATAAAACATACTAAATTAGTTATACTATAAAAGATAAATTAATTTTGATGATACAATCAGTTTGAGCCCATGTAGAAAGACCCATTATAATAGAAAATTGGTCCATTAAAGTCCCAAAAATATGATTTCTATTGTTTGGAAGGTATATATTGATAGATTTTCCAGAATGAATTTTCTAAATTCTACAAGTAATCTTATCAGATTGGTTGAAAATTAAATTACATTTGATTTTCTTCCTATCTACAGCAAAGATTTTGAAATTTTTCAACAAATTTAGAAAAATTCCTTTCAATACAGTTTTTTTTTCCTAAAATCATTGTAAGTTAAGAAGGAATAAGGATGAAAACCAATCCAGATGGTTCCCGAAAACTAAAATCTTAGTTTTGGAAAAGTTATTATGGATATTTCACCTAAGGAATTCTTTCCTTCATTGTAAGTGTTCTTGATGGAAAAGTCAGTGCCAGTTAAAAAAAAATGTTTCGCTATGATAGGTTAGTTTTTTTAACACTAATTTTTATGAAAAGTCTGTCAGGATTCAAGTTTAAGATTATCTACTGAAATTCGAAAAAAGATTGATGTTACCAGGATAGAGTAAAACATACCATGGCCACACTCTTTATGCGCTCATTTGTAAGATGTATGTTCATCATATTGGAGTCCTGAATCTTGAGAAGCACATCCACGATATCTTCATGCTCATCCTGTTCATCATCAGAACTTGAAGGTTTTCTTAATTTGACCTTGTGCTTGTTGACGATATCCTGAAGAATCCTGTCTAGTTTCTTACGTATCCTCTCCAGTGCAGGCTGGATGCCCGTGATGTAACGAAGAAATCTCAGTGAAGGGTACAAATCAGGCAGTGATGCGCCCATGCGCACCAGTTCCCCAAGCAACGACATGAATTCTGCTTGGTCTTGGCATTTCCACCCAAAAGCTGCTCTCGAAGTTACGCTGTTTGTCATTGAGAAGATCTCGTCACTAAGATTTACAGCAACTCCCTCACGGGAACAAATGGACTCCACCATATTCCATACTTCCTCCTCTCTTATAGACACAAATGATTGGACCCTCTTTGCACTCAGGAGCTCAGTGACGCAAAGTTTCCTGACTTTCCTCCAGTAATCCCCAAGTGGAGCGAACACGAAGCTAGACTGACCTGGGGTATTGATTTCTACGGAAAGAAATTCAGGCCTTTGCGCAAAGCATATTTCTTTCGTCTTCAAGGCCTCTTTTGCTCCTTCCGTTGATGATAGAACCACCACAAACCTTTCCCCCAGTTGGAGGTGCATGACAGACCCATATTTCTTCGCAAGATCTGACAAGGAACGGTGTTGTAGTGATACGCAGAGGAAGTAGTACAAGCTTCCTATCAGAGGGAGTTTTGGCGGCCCTGGAGGCAGTTTATGACGTATTGAGACCCAGGAGTTCCTCCTATACCTTGCAAGATTGAATACAATGATAATAAACAGGAAGAATATGGGAAAGGAGAAATATTGGAGCATTGCTGAACTTGTGCTAGCTTGTTGTGTTTTTTGGGTATGCCGGGAGGGAGCAGTATGTCTATTTAAATTGTTTACTTCAATATTCCTACTTGTATACCAATTTCGGGAATTGATCTTTTAAGTTATATAAACCAAAGCAGATGGGATTCACATGTGAAAGAAATCGTAAGGAATTGCAAAACAAATCAGAAATTAACAAATAAGATTTCTTTCAAAAGGGATTTTATCAAATTTCAGTCCTATACGGACAACACTCACTAATCACAATGAAAACTCAGCCAGTACATCTCAAGGGTATAATCAACTCTTAAAACACTTATTCAACAATAAAAGAAACTTATTTACACAACCAAACAATCCTCCAGATTGAACAAAATCCAAAAAGTACTAAATATATCATTCTTTTTCAATTTATCAAACAAGGATCAAAACATAATTAATAACCTTTTAAGCTATATAAACCAAATCAGATGTGATTCACATGATCGTAAGGAAATGCAAAAATAATTCAGATTGCTTATTAAAAGAAATTAACAAATAAGATTTCTTTCAAAAGGGATTTCATCAAATTTCAGTCCTCCGGACAACACCCACTAATCACAATGAAAACTCAGACAGTACACCTGAAGGGAACAACCAACTCTTAGAGCACTTAATCAAACAATAAAAGAAACTCACTTATGCAACCAAACACTCCTCTGAACTCCAATTGAACAAAATCCAAAACATACCAAATATATCACTCTTATTCAATTCATCAGACAAGGATTGAATAAATTATTATCCTTTGATAATTAATGACCTTTTAAGTTATATAAACCAAATCAGATGGGATTCACATGTGAAAGACATAGTAAAGAATTCCAAAAAAAAAAATCAGATTACTTAATAAAAGAAATTAACAAATAAGATTTCTTTCGAAAGGGATTTCATCAAATTCCAGTACTCCACAGACGACACTCACTAATCACAATGAAAACTCAGACAGAATATCTCAAGGGTACAACCAACTCTTAGAACACTTAATCAACAATAAAAAAAGACTCAATTACGTAACCAAACACTCCTTCGAACTACGATTGAACAAAATCCAAAAGATACCAAATATATCACTTTTTTTCAATTCATCAAACAAGGATGGAAAAAAAGATTGAACAAATTAGTATCCTTTAATAATTAATGACTTTTAAGTTAGATAAACCAAATCAGATGGGATTCACATGCGAAAAAAATCGTAAGGAATTGCAAAAACCATTCAGATTACTTATTAAAAGAAAATTACAAATAAGATTTCATTCGAAAGGGACTTCATCAAATTCTAGTCCTCCGTGGACGACACTCACAAATCATAATGAAAACTCAGACAGAACATCTCAAAGGTACAACCAAGTCTTAGAACACTTAATTAACAATAAAAGAAACTCATTTACACAACCAAACACTCCTCCAAACTCCGATTAAACAAAAACTAAAAAATACCAAATATATCACTCTTTTTCAATTCAATCAAACAAGGATCAAAATAAGGATTGAACAGAATAATATCCTCTGATAATTAATGACCTTTTATGTGAGACCCAGCCCGTAGGGGGGTCAGGTTACCCAATCCCACATCGGAAAAGAGCGGGGGAGGTCTTGGGCTTATATGTGTTGTCCAAATCCTTCCACCAAGCCAAACCCACACAAGGGGGAGGCAAGAATCAGGGTAAGGGTGAAAACATCAAGCTCTCTTGCTTTCTATGCAAGAGACCGCAAAAAGCTATGGACTACCCAATGAGGAAAAAAATGATGGCAGTTGCTATGGAGGTTGACCAAGAACAGATGGAGGCCCCAAGGATGGGTTCGATGTAATTGTTGAGTGTCGTCAAAGCCTCAACTTATGAGGCCAAGATGGAGCAAGTAAGGAGAATGTTTGCTAGGGCTATTGTGAAAAAGATGGAGTCCCGTGCATTAATTGATACCAGTGGTATCTACAACTTCATTAAGAAAGAGGAAACACAACGACCTAGTATCAATTTCAAAGAGGAGAAGGTCTGACAGAAGACTGTGTGTAACGACCCTAATTCCTAAATTATTAATTGCTCCTATTAAGGTCATTACCGCCGTGAAACCCAAATAAGTCTCAGCGACACCTAAGACCTATTAGAATTTCACAAGGCTACTCATATGATAACCGATTTTAAGCTTATTTATTTTGTTGCTTATCAATCAATTTAGAGCATGCTATTGGACACATATTCTGGTAACATACGGAGTAAATAAAATCATCAGCGGAAGTCTTAAATCTATCCATTGGATTCATAACACACAAGTCCCATAGGGATCCAAATAACCAGCAAGAAATTCATCAACAATTTCCGGAAATAGCAAGCCAAACGAATGCTAAAAATAAACCAGAACATCATCCAATCTTTCAAGTTATTTGCGCATGTAACAAGTAAGTTTTATGATGCGATATCGCCCCGCCGTGCAGCCTTGATCTCACACACGGTACCACGAACAGAGGTGTACCTAAGCCTGAAAAATGGTAAAAACAACGGTATGAGATTACAAGAATCTCAGTAGGGTCGCAGCATCATAAGATCTACAAATCCCTAAACACAAATCTCCCAAATTCACATAAGATCATTCCCTAAACAACTAAAGGGATCACGCAATTCAACAATAAACAAAAGAGGTTAAGGCCGAGATTATGGCTGAGGGAGGACCACACTTCCGAAAGTTCAGAAGTACACAGGCAGGTGAAATACAACAAAACACACACAATGATGAAGAAAGGCCATCCCCTTCCACCTGTGTTGTCCAAGACTTACTGCACAAAGGGTAGATGGTTAACACACAAACTAATCAGTAAGCCTTTCACCTTATCCTCGCAAGGATAAGTCGACTAGCCCCACATGGACAAGTCTTCCCTTAGTCGCAACCAGGGCATCCCCAAATCTCGCAAGATATGGGCTTCCTGTCTCGCAAGACAGGGATCCGGCCACCAAGGACAGATATCCAGCGTGCACTTGCTGGTTCAACACCCATACACCTCCCATAAATCGATAAGAACCTCTCTCTCCCTAGGAGCATCAGTTCTTACCCTGCGTGGCCACCGGAACAGGATCCTGACACACAAACACGTACAAGCACACACAGGCAAGTACAAAGCACATAATACCACAATAGGGTATTCTCAATCACGTCAGGAAATAATCAACACATCCAATTCATATAACAATAGCATCCCAGGCACTCAATCCTAACTCAGGGGTTCTATACAGCCTAGGAGATTCATATCTCATTCCGGATTTCATATTCTCACCTACAATCCAATCACAAACAATACAACAAAGGCAGGTAACAAAAACATCAAATAAGAGCGGGGGTTTCTGGAGAAACCGATGAGGCATAGATCCTACCTCTTGTCTCTGAACAAGAAGCTACTCCTTTGCCTTTATTAAGTAAATCTGAACCACCTAAATCATCACCAGACAAAGACAAAACAAACTAAGCATGCATATCCAAAAATAAATTGCATACTCTATTCCTTACCAGTACCACTCACCAAACCTATCAGAAAACCAGTGATCAGATATTGCAGGTGCCTCCCCCTTGGATGTGTGATGTGATAGCCAGGAACTTATCAAGATTCAACCTGAATTTACCATTCCAATTAACTATGCAAAACCTATTGCTAAAAGTAGGGCATAAGACGATTTCGTCTTAACCTAAAACAACGAATATTTACATCCAAGCTGCGATTAACATAGTTTTGGAAAGAGAATGAAAAGAGCTTTCCAACGACATATTATTTGCAAGATTCCAACAAACGAGTAAAAAGTTATGCTATTTTGAAATTCAAGAAGATTTGGCGGAAACCTAACGCGGCCGCCGATTTTCAAAGTAACATTAGACAACGAAATACTAACCTCCCGAAGAAAATCAAAAGATGGTTGGAAAGAGGATGAAGAGAGCTTTCCAACAAGCTATTATTCGCAGAGATCCAATGAACGATGAGGGAGTTATGCTAGTTTAAAGTTTCTGCAAATTCTGACGGCTAATGGGAGGTATAGGGTTTTAAGCCTATACGAATTTGTAAGGTTTTAGGGGAAAATTTTGTGGGGTTGGCTTCCTATTTATATTGAATGAGTGTAGAATTAGGTCTACTACTTTTAATCAATCTATCAATTCAATACAATCTACCAAATAATCAAAACTCTTAAATTACCTTCCTTAATTTTTAAGGTAACTATCTACCTTAAAGGATGTTTCCTAAAACGATTACCCATCTACAAGATCCTAAATCAAAAGGAATTAGAAGCAAATTAATTTACTGAACAATCTTACCAATTTCGGCTATCACACATCCTTCTCTTCAGGGGCAAATCGTCTTTTCACCTGCACTGGCTTCTGGACTTCTAGGACTCAAATTCGGGGTCTTACACTTTGAACACTATTTCCTAGCCTATTTTTGGAGTAGTCTGAGGGGTCAAACTACAAATTGGAAAATAGAAAAGTAAAATTGACTTTTGCATCGTTCATGTGGATAACTTTCTGATCATGTTGGGTGTGCAGTTCTTGGACCAGACTTGTGCAGTCCTGATATCATATACACAGAAGGGAGATAGTATTGTGTGGTGCTTGTTGCTCAAAACAAGGAGCTGAAGGAAAAGACACTTTCAGTAAGAAGCTGAAGAAGTAAGGAAGCTACAACCCACTTTTCTCGCTACCTTGGTGATGGACGAAGGTATGACTGCTGATGATGAGGTGCCCATCTAAGTCATAGAATTTTGGAGAGTTTCCCATGTGATGCCCAAAGCTAGCGTCCATACAGTAGGTAGATCATGCCATCGATTAGAAAATTGAGACTAAGGCACCTACGAGAGCACTTTATCTAATGGTACCTCTAGAGTTAGTTGAATTATGGAGATAGTTAAAAGAATTTTTGTATGCAAGTTTATCTAACCATCCAAAGCACCATACGAAGCACCGGTGCTTTACCCAGAAGTAAGATGGATCGTTGAGGTTGTGCATCACTACCAGGCCTAAATAAGGT
>JAEPBF010000126.1:0-22704 GCA_019739055.1 Passiflora organensis | reverse complement strand
AACCCAGTGCATTCTGGAATTTCTCCCAGAATCGTGAAGTGAAACGAGGGTCACGATCTGAAACAATAGAAACTGGTACTCTGCAAACGAACAATCTCGTCCAAGTAACGAATTGCCAATTTTTCTGGTGTATCTGTCACATGTATAGGAAGAAAATGTGCAGATTTCGTCAGTCGATCCACGATCACCAAAATGGCATTGTATCCTCGCTGTGATCTAGGCAAACCGGTAACAAAATCCATTGTGATATGCTCCCACTTCCATTCTGGAATCGAAAGTGATTGAAGTAAACCAGCAGGTCTTTGATGTTCATCTTTACTTGTTGACATACGAGGCATCGAGCAACAAATCAGCAATATGTCGCTTCATGTTAGGCCACCAATACTGGCCCTTCAAATCTCGGTACATCTTTGTGCTTCCAGGATGAATAGCAAATTCGAACTATGCGCCTCTGATAGAATAAGATTACGAAGATCAATATTTGGGGAACACATACCCGGTTTCTGAAGACTAGAACTTCGTCATCTCGTATTCTGAAATCACGAACAATAGCATATCAACACCATCAGCAAGTTGCTTCCGAATTTCAGCAAGCTTCGAATCCTCCAACTGTTGATCCGGATTTCTTCAATCAAGGTAGGTGCGACTTCAATTCGTGCTAGCAACGAACCAGAGAATCGGTGCCAAGATGCACACGATTAGTTTCAATTCCAACATCATTGGCAGATAATGATTGCGCATATAAGCCAGAATTGTTGGGGAAGAAGGATGACACTTTCAGCTAGGGCATCAGCCACAACATTCGCCTTTCCAGGATGATATTCGATGATCAAATCGTAGTCCTTAATTAGTTCCATCCATCTTCGTTGTCTCATATTCAACTCTTTCTATGTAAGAAGGTACTTCAGGCTTTTGTGATCAGTAAAGATTCGACACGTCTCGCCGTATAGATAATGTCGCCATATTTTTAAAGCAAAGACCACGGCTGCAAGTTCTAGATCATGTGTATGGTAGTTCATCTCGTGCGGTCGCAATTGCCTGAAGCGTAGCAATGACTTTCCCATCTTGCATCAATACACATCCAAGTCCGGATTCGACGCGTTGCTGTAAACCACAATTTCTTTCGCAAATAGGTAAGGTAAGGATAGGTGCAGAAACTAACCGATTCTTTAGCTCGTCAAAACTTTGCTGGCACTTTTCATTCCATACGAACGGCTCACCCTTGCGTGTCAGTTTTGTCAATGGTCCGGCCAGGGATGAAAAATTTTCCACAAGCGACGATAGTAACCTGCTAAACCAAGGAAAACTACGAACTTCGAACACACTTCGCGGAGGTTCCCAAGCAATCACAGCTTCAATCTTCTTGGATCAACAAACACACCTTGGGCGGAAACAATATGGCCAAGGAAACTAACCTCACGTAACCAGAATTCGCATTTTGAGTATTTGGCAAACAATCGCCGTCCTCAGAATTTGAAACACAAGCCGCAAGTGCATAACATGATCCTCTTCCGACTTTGAGTAAATCAGAATGTCGTCGATGAAGACAATCACAAATTTATCCAGGAATTCGCGGAACACACAATTCATCAAGTCCATAAACACACATGGTGCATTGGTCAAGCCGAATGGCATAACCAGAAATTCATAGTGGCCATATCGCGATCTGAACGCGGTCTTCGGAATATCAGCATCACGAACTCGCAATTGATGGTATCCAGATCTGAGATCAATCTTGGAGAATACCGCTGCACTTTGGAGTTGGTCAAATAAATCATCAATGCGTGGCAAGGAATATTTGTTCTTCACGCTCACGCGGTTCAGCTGTCGATAATCAATGCACAATCGCAGCGAACCATCTTTCTTTTTCACGAATAGCACAGGTGCTCCCCAAGGTGACACACTAGGTCGAATAAAACCACGATCCAGCAAATCTTCTAACTGCGTCTTTAGTTCCTTCATTTCCGCAGGAGCCATACGATACGGAGGAATGGAAATCGGATTTGTACCTGGCACAAGCTCAATGTCGAATTCTACTTCTCTTACTGGTGGCAATTCGGCTATGTCTCCTGGAAATACTTCCGGAAATTCACAAACCACAGGAACAGAATTCAGATCTGAAGATTCTTTAGAAATATCCTGTATATGCGCAAGGTACGCTGTACATCCTTTGTTGATTAATCGCTCCGTCTTAACAAAAACAGGTACATCCAATTCATATAACAATAGCATCCCAGGCACTCAATCCCTAACTCAGGGGTTCTATACAGCCTAGGAGATTCATATCTCATTCCGGATTTCATATTTTCACCACATAATCCAATCACAAACAATACAACAAAGGCAGGTAACAAAAATATCAAATAAGAGCGGGGGTTTCTGGAGAAACCGATGAGGCATAGATCCTACCTCTCTTGTCTCTGAACAAGAAGCTACTCCTTTGCCTTTATTAAGTAAATCATCACCACCTAAATCATCACCAGACAAAGACAAAACAAACTAAGCATGCATATCCAAAAATAAATTGCATACTCTATTCCTTACCAGTACCACTCACCAAACCTATCAGAAAACCAGTGATCAGATGTTGCAGGTGCCTCCCCCTTGGATGTGTGATGTGATAACCAGGAACTTATCAAGATTCAACCTGAATTTACCATTCCAATTAACTATGCAAAACCTATTGCTAAAAGTAGGGCATAAGACGATTTCGTCTTAACCTAAAACAACGAAGTATTTACATACAAGCTGATATTAACATAGTTTTGGAAAGATAATGGAAAGATCTTTCCAACGACATATTATTTGCAAGATTCCAACAAACGAGTAAAACGTTATGCTATTTTGAAATTCAAGAAGATTTGGCGGAAACCTAACGCGGCCGACGATTTTCAAAGTAACATTAGACAACGCAATACTAACCTCCCGAAGACAATCAAAAGATGGTTGGAAAGAGGATGAAGAGAACTTTCCAACAAGCTATTATTCTCAGAGATCCAATGAACGATGAGGGAGTTATGCTAGTTTAAAGTTTCTGCAAATTCTGACGGCTAATGGGAGGTATAGGGTTTTAAGCCTATACGAATTCTGTAAGGTTTTAGGGGAAACTTTTGTGGGGTTGGCTTCCTATTTATATTGAATGAGTGTAGAATTAGGTGTACTACTTTTAATCAATCTATCAATTCAATACAATCTACCAAATAATCAAAACTCTTAAATTACCTTTCTTAATTTCTTTAAGGTAACTATCTACCTTAAAGGATGTTTTCCTAAAACGATTACCCATCTACAAGATCCTAAATCAAAAGGAATTAGAAGAAAATTAATTTACTGAACAATCTTACCAATTTTGGCTATCACACATCCTTCTCTTCAGGGGCAAAATCGTCTTTTCACCTGCACTGGCTTCTGGACTTCTAGGACTCAAAATTCGGGGTCTTACATCCTCAAGGCGAGATTCAAAGTTCAATCGGCATACAAGACCCTATCTTTTGAGGTCCTACCCATTGAAAAACAATAGCAATGGAGGTAACAACAGGAAGAACATTTCTGGTCTGAATTCTAATGGATCTATATGGAATTCGCAGCCACACCGATGTTATAATTATGGCAGGATGGCCATATTCAGAAGGACTGTCCCAAACCAAGACGTATCACTGGCGCACCAAATGCCAATCGCGGTGGGTATGCCATTCTCGCTAGAACACCAACACGTGCACCAGGAGGACCACCAAACGTATCCACGAGTGAGGCACAACCAAGACCAACGAGGCTATTCACCCTGACTGATGCTGAGGCTAGGCCTAATGTGGTGACAGGTACTATTTTAGTCTTTTCTCAAAATACTAAAGTGTTGTTAGATCTTGAAGCAAACAGGTCATTTGTAAGTTCATTGATAACACTTTGGGAGAACAACTGACTTGTGACCTAGTCTACATTGGTTGTGCTGTATGTATGGTTCGAATGTACTTGAAATGGTTCTGATTCCATTGGACATCCAAGAGCTGAAGTGATCCTAGGCATGGATTGTTTGGTGAAGTATCAAGCTTGAATGGAGTGTTTCACCAAGCTTGTGTGGTTCACTTTTCTTGATGGTGCCGAGTACTACTTTGAAGGTGACAGGCGAGTTGTTCAAACTTGCATGATTTCCTGGCTCTATGCGAAGCGATTGATCAGCAAAGGATGTACTATGTATATCGCGCATGTGCATGATGTTTCCAAAGAATCCTCAGATATGGATTCTATTCCAGTGGTTCGTGAATTTCCGGATGTAATTCCTGAAGACATAATCGGTTTGTCACTAGCAAGGGAATTGGAATTTAGCATTGAGCTAATGCCAGGTACGAATCTGATTTCCATTCCTCCATATCATATGGCTCCTGCGGAAATGAAGGAACTGAAGATGCAATTGGAAGATTTTCTGAATCATGGTTTCATTCGACCCAATGTGTCAACTTGGGAAGCACCTATCTTGTTCATGAAGAAGAAAGATGGTTTGATGAGATTGTGCATCGACTATCGGCAGCTAAATCGTGTGACCGTGAAGAACAAGTACCCTTTTCCGTGCATTGACAACTTGTTCGACCAGCTCCAAGGTGCAGCCATGTTTTCCAAAATCGATCTCAGATCTGGATACCATCAATTGCGAGTTCCAGATGCTGATAAATCATGTCTTCCGTGAGTTCTTGGATAAATTTTTGATAGTGTTCATCGACGACATTCTGATTTATTCATAATCGGAAGAGGAGCATGTTGAGCACTTGCTTATTGTGTTGAATATTCTGAGGGATCGGCGGTTGTTCACAAAGTACTCCAAATGCAAATTCTGGTTATGTAAAGTTCGTTTTCTTGGCCATGTTTATTCCGCCCAAGGTGTATTAGTTGATCCAAAGAAGATTGAAGTCGTAGTTGCTTGGGAACTGTCGGGAACTATGTTCAAAGTTTGTAGTTTCTTTGGTTTAGCCAGATACTACCGTCGCTACATGGAAAATTTTTCATCGCTAGCTAGGTCATTGACGAAGTTAACACACAAAGGAGAACCATTCGTGTGGAACTAGAAATGCCAGCGACGTGTCGAAGAATTGAAGAACCGATTAGTTTCCGCACCCATTCTTACCTTACCAATCAATGGGAAAGAGTACGTGGTGTACAGCGATGCATCAAAATCCGGACTTGGATTCGTATTAATGCAAGATGGGAAAGTCGTTGCCTATGCTTCCCGACAATTGTGACAGCATGAAAGTAATTATCATGTGCATGATTTGGAGCTTGCAGTCGTGGTGTTTGCATTGAAAATATAGCAAGACATGCCGAATCTTCACCGACCACAAAAACTTGAAATATCTCCTTACACAAAAGGAGTTGAACATGAGACAACAAAGATGGGTGGAGCTGATTAAAGACTACGACCTAATCATCAAATATCATCATGGAAAATCGAATGTTTTCGCGGATGCCTTAAGCCAAAAGATTCATCCTCCTTCCCCATCGATTTTGGCTTACATACGCACCCGATACTTGCCAATGTTACTGGATTTGAAAGCTACACATGTGCATCTTGGCACTGATTTTTCTAGTTCGTTGTTGGCACGAATCGAAGTCACACCTACCTTAATTGAGGAAATCCAGAATCAACAAACATAAGATCCAAGGTTGGCAGAAATTTGGAAACAACTATCTAATGGTGTAGATGCCATAACTCATGACTTTAGAAAGCAAGATGATGGATTTCTTGTCTTTAGAAACCGGGTATGTATACCATAAGATGTTGATATTCGTAATCTGATTTTATATAAGGCTCATAGTTTGAAGTTTACTATCCATCCTGGTAGCACTAAGATGTATCGATGCTTAAAGGAGCAATATTGGTGGCCAACATGAAGCGCCACATTGCTGAGTTCGTTGCCCAATGCCTCATATGTCAACAAGTGAAGATCGAGCATCAAAGACCCGCTGGTCTACTTCAGCCACTTTCGAGTCCATAATGGAAGTGGGAGCATGTCACGATGAATTTTGTGACCAGTTTTCCTAGATCGCAGCGAGGATATGATGCCAATTGGGTGATCGTGGACCAACTGACGAAATCTGCACATTTCCTTCCTGTTCGTGTGACTGACACACTAGAGAAATTGGTTGTTTGTTACTTGGACAAGATTGTTCGTCTACATGGAGTGCCAGTTTCCATCGTTTCAGATCATGTGTGAGACTCAGCCTATAGGGGGGTGAGGTTACCCAATCCCACATCGGAAATGAGTGGGGGAGGTCTTGAGCTTATATGTAGTGTGATGGTATTATTTGTAACAAGATGCATCTTTTGGGCCATATGGTTAGAAGCCCAACTCAGTGTTGCAGTTGTGATCCATCACGTGCACATACACGTCCGGGCCAGCTAGGCTGAGGGTTCGAGGGCCGGGTCGTGACACATGACCTTTATTTTACATTATGATTTATGGAAAATTCCAGAATGTGCTGGGCTCAAAATTGAATTTTAGTACAACATTTCATCCTCAGACCAATGGCCAATTGGAGAGGATGATTCAGACATTGGAGGATATGCTACATGCGAGTGTACTAGACCAACATACCAGTTGGGATTGATGTCTACCATTGGCGGAGTTTGCTTACAACAATAGTTTCCATGAAAACATCAGTATGGCTCCCTATGAAGCATTATATGGGAGACGTTGCAGAACACCCATTTTCTTGAATGAAGTAGGTGAGAGATGCCTAGACAATCCTAAATTAATTGATCAAGCAATGAAGCAACTGAATTTAATTTCATAATGACTGAAGACAATGCAAGTTCCTTACCTGTTGATGGTTGTATACGCATATGTTGGATAGTGTATGCATAAGTTACGAATTAATTTGAGGCTCACTTAGGCTATACTGAACCTTTGAGATAGGTTATGAGTGCCTAATTTGCATGTGTTGTGTGCATTGAAATGCTGATTGTGTTCTGACATGATTGAGGATACCCTGTTATGGTATTGTGCCTTGTACTTGCTTATGTGTGCTTGTACGTGTTTGTGTGTCAGAATCTTTTCCGATGGCCGTTTGAGGTAAGCGTTGATGCTCCTCGGGAAAGGAGAGGTTATTACTGGTATGGGAGTCGTATGGGTGCCAATCCCCAGTAAGAGCTCATTGGATGCCTACTCCTGTGTGCTGGCTAGATGCCTTGTCCTGTGTTGTAGCAAGATTTCCTTATCCTTGTGTGGTTTGGATGCCCTAATCTTTTGTGTTGGTTAGGATGTCTAGTCTTGTATGCTGGCTAGATGCCTTGTGCTGTGTACTGTCAAGATGAATAGGCTTACTGATTAGCTTATGTCCTAACCTTTTACCTTTGTGCAGCGAAGCCTTGGACAACACAGGTGGAAGGGGAGGGCCTTTTCCTATTGCCGAGAGTGATTGATGAATTTTCCTGCCTGTGTACTTTTGATTTTCAAAAGTGTTTGTAGTCCTCCCTCAGCCTTAGTTATGGCCCTATTCTTATTGGTTGATTCTTAAATTGCATGATATCCCTTAGATGTGTAGGGATGATCTGATATTGTTTGCAATATGTTTGTTTAAGATTTATGTAGATCTTATGTTGTTGTGACCCTACTGAGATTCTTGTAATCTCATCCTATTGTTTTTACTATTTTTTCAGGCCTATGTACATTCGCTGTTTGTGGTACCAGTGTATGAGAATCAAGGTTGCATGGCGGGGCAATATCGCATCACATTTGCATACATGTTCCTTGATTACTTGCGCATATAACATGAAGATTACTTGGACCACTTTCTGGTGTTTAGAATGTCTCCTTTGTTTTATTGTTTTGAAAACTTACAGGGAATTTACTTGCTGGATTTTTAGATCCCTATGGGACTTGTGTGTTGTGGTTCCTTTGATTAATCATAAAGTCTTCCACTAATGATTTATTCACTCCGTATGAATCCATATTGTTTGCCCAATACTATCATGTTCCAAAATTTAAAAACTTAAAGAATGAACATACTAAAATCGGAAGTTAGATGGTTAAACCTTGTGGGATTCAGATAGGTCTTGATTTTGGACTTGTTTGGGTTTTACGACAATAAAGGTCCTAATAGGAGCAAATTATGAAATGTGGCTCATACAAAGTTGCCTAAATTTTCTATGCCTTAGCAAGTTGCCTGAATTCGCTATGACTTAGTAGGCTATGTGTTTATATACATATGTGGAATAGTGATTGAGTGTTTTTTCCACTCAATTTCAGATAACACTGACAATAGGGGATTATATGTATTTTAAAATAAAAAATTAACTGCCAATAGGCTTTTGACTTTCCTTTAGTGGTGGTTAATTGAAAGTGCTTTGTAATCCACCCCGATAGGTTTTTTGGCATATTGGCCCATGTGATAATAATGAGTATTGTGGATTTCTCGGTGTTGGTGTAAGGACTCAAACCCAATCTATTAGGACACTTACCGTCGTAAAACCCAAACAAGCCCTTCCAAGGACTTATTTGAATCCCACAAGGCTCAGGTGACACTAATTAGTAATTTCAATGTAAGGACCCTGAATCCTAACCTATTCTTATTTACTCCTAATAGGACCCTTACCTCCCCCAAAACCAGGACCTATTTGAATCCCATAAGGCTTACCCATCTATATTTCTGATTTTAGCATGTTCATTTTTTGTACTGATAACAATTGCAGCATGATATTGGACAAGCATTCTGGTATCATACAGAGTAAATAAAACATCAGAGGAAGTCTTTTAAATTCAATAATTGAAACCACAACACACAAGTCTCATAGGGATCTGGAAATCTAACAAGTAAACCTCCAGTATAATCTGGAAAAAAACAAGCAAAGGAGGGATTCAAAGAACCAGAAAATAGTCCATTCAAAGTTCATGTTATATGCGCAAGCAACCAAGGAAACTAGAATGCGAATATGATGCAATATCACCCTGCCATGCAACCTTGATCTCACACCCTGGTACCATGAACAGAGAATGTACCTAAGCCTGAAAAATGATGAAAATAATAGGATGAGATTACAAGAATCTCAGTAGGGTCACAACTTCATAAGATCTATAGAAATCTTAAACAAATATCTCCCAAACAACATCAGATCAGCCTATACAACTAGAGGGGAACATGCAATCATCATTTAACCAAAAAAGGATAGAGCCGAAAGCTAAGGCTGAGGGTGGACTACAAACACTTCCAAAAATCAGAAGTATATAGGCAGGTAAAACTCATCAAACACCCCGGCAATAGGAAAAAAGTCATCCCCTTCCACCTGTGTTGTCCAAGGCTTCGTTGCACACAAACTAATCAGCAAGCCTATTCATTTTACCACACAAGGACAAGGCATCCAAGCCACACAAGGACAAGGGTATCTAAACCACACAAGGATAAGGGCATCCATACCACACAAGGATAAGGGCATCCATACCACACAAGGATAAGGCCATCTTGTCACACAAGGAGAAGGCATCTAGCCACACAAGGACTAGGCATCCAGCGTGCATATGCTGGGGATTGCCACCCTTATGACTCCTATACCTGTAAGAACCTCTCTTCTCCCAGGAGCATCAGCGCTTACCCTGAATGGCCACCGGAAAAAGATCCTGACACACAAACACGTACAAGCACAAACAAGCAAGTAAAGCATAATACCACAATACGGTATCCTCAATCATGTTAGAACACAATCATCATGTTCAATGCTTACAACACATGAAAATTAGGCACACATAACCTATCTCAAGGTTCGATAATGCCTAAGTAAGCCTCAAATCAATCTGCAACTCATGCATACACTACCTCACATATGCGTATACAGCAATACAAAGACATACATCGAAATTAGCAACCAGCAACAAGAAACTCTGGAGAAACCAATAAGGCATAGATCCTACCTCTCTTGTCTCTGAACAAGAAGCTATTTCTTTTCCTTTATTCAAGAGATCCGAACCACTTATAACATCATAAGGCAAAGACAAAACAAAACTAAGCATGCATACTCAATAACCAAGTAAATACCTATTTCCTTACTAATTCTACTCACCAAACCTATCGGAAATCAGTGATCAGATGCCACAGATGCCTCCTCCTAGGATGTGTGATGTGATAGCCAAGAACTTAACAAGAATCAACCTGAATTACCATCCCAATTAACCATATAAGTTTTGGCACTAAGAATAAGGCAATAGGGCAAATTATAATTTCATATTAACAAGCTATAGTGGTTGTCATTTCATGTTAACAAGCTATAGGGGTTGCAATTTCATGTTAACGAGGAAGGATTAGGTGTTAATAACACATACAATCAAAATAAACAAGATCAGAAACAAATAGGTTAATCAATTGATCAAGATTAACAACAATAGGGTAAGGGTACGACATACCAAATTCATGTATAAGGAAGATTCAAAGGATGGATTCATGATATTATAACATAAATAGATGCCAAACAATCATATGAACAAAAGAAACAATAACATAAATTAATTGAAGGAAGAATCTGACAAGTTTAGCACAAAAACTCGACGAATTACAACTTGAATTTTGACAGGAGAAAAACTAAATTTCTGATGAACGGAACAAGGTAGCTAGATAGAGGATGGAAAGAGATTTCCAACAAACTATTATTTGCAGAAATATGACAAAGGATGAGAGAGTTATGCTAGTTTGAAGTTGAAGAAATTTTGGCAGAAATAGTGAAGTGTAGGGTTTGAGATTTGACGAATTTTGTGTATTTTTTGTGTAAGATCTATGTATGGCTGGCTACCTTTTTATATAGGGTAGTTATAGGATTAATTTCTCTACTTTAAAGGCTAGATTAAAGTAAGATAATTATCAGAATTAAATTCTGAAATCATCCTTTCTTATTTTTAGAGATTTTATCTCCTAAAATAATTTTGAACCAATAAAGAACCAAATCAAAGGGAAATGAAATCATAAATGATTACTAGACATTTCATATCATTTTTGGCCATCACACATCTATTCTTTCAAGGGAAAAACGGTCATTTCACCTGCACTGACTTCTGGACTTCTATGATTCAAAATTCGAGGTCTCACATTTAAAGTTCATTTTTTATGCTTTTAAAAGTTGAAGCATATTTAACTTTAGACATATAATCTGGTATCATACGAAGTAAATAAAAATATCAACAAAAGTCTTTATAAATTATCAAGGAACCATAACACACAAGTCTCATAGGAGTCTCAAAATCCAACAAATCAATCCCAAGCATGACTCGAAATTTGGGAGGAAAAAGAAAGAAACATAAAACCAGAAAGTAGTCCAATCAAGAAAGCATGAATTAAGGTATAAGCACAATCAATCTAGAAAGAAAGGAGACAGGCGAATGTGATGCAATATTATCTCATCATGCAGCCTTGATCTCACTCCTCAGTACCACTGGCAGAAGATGTACCTAAGCTTGAAAAAAAAACAATAGGGTGAGATTACAAAATTCTCAGTGGGGTCACAACATGATAAGATCTGCAGAAATCTAAATAATTATCTCCCAATCAACATCAGATTCGTATACACTACTAAAGGGGTGTCAAACAAAAACCAAACAAACATAATAAAGGTAGAGCCAAAAACACTAAGTGTTGGGAAGACTAAGAACACTTCTGAAACCAGGCATACACAGATAGGTAATTTATCATCTAATTTGAACAATTGAATGGTTATCCCCTTCCACCTGTATTGTCCAAGGCTTAGCTGCACAAAGGATAAATGGTTAGCAATCAACCTAATCAGCAAGCCTATCCATCTTGTCACACAAGGACAAGGCATCCAAGCCACACAAGGATAAAGGCATCCAAACCACACAAGGACGAGGCAACTAGCCACACAAGGACTAGGCATCCAACGTGCACTTGCTGGGGATTGCCACCCATGCAACTTCTATACTAGTAAGTACCTCTCCTCTCCCTAGGAGCATCAGTCACTTACCCCGAATGGCCACCCAAAAGAGGTTCCTAACACAGAAAACAAGTATAAGCACACACAAGCAAGTACAAGGAATAGCAACATAGTAAGGCATCCTCAATCATATCACAATACAATCAGCAAATCAAATACACAAGATATAACCAAAATAGGCACTCAATCCTAGCATAGGGATTCGCAAGTTGCCAAGGTATCACAAACCAAATTGCAAGCATGCAACAAAACCACAAGCATGTGTATATCAAGGAAAACAAACCGAATCATCAAACAAGCAAAAGGATATCTGGAGAAACCGATGAGTCATAGATCCTACCTCTCTTATGTTTGAACAAGTAGCTAGTCCTTTACCTTTATCAAGAAGATCTAAACCACCTAAGCACCCACAAGGCAAAGACAATACCACACTAAGCATACATATTCATAAACCAAATAAACATCCTAGGTCCTTACCAATTTCAATCACCAATCCTACCAAAAACCAAAGATTAGATGCAGCTGGTACCTTCCCTTGGATGTGTGATGTGATAGCCAAGAACACATCAAGAATCAACCTAATTATTCAACCCAAATCACAGTATAAATTTCGGCACACTTAGGGTTTAATAAGGCATATGCAATTTCAACGTTATAGAGGTTAGGGGTTGCGATTTCATGAATATAAGAAAGGAATATTTGTGAACTACTCAAACGAATAAAAGGAACAAGATTTGAAACCAATAGACAAGTCAATTGATCAAATTTTTGCAACCATAGGGTTAGGAATAGGGCATACCAATTTCTATATAAGGAAGGATACAAGGACTGATTTCATAATATTAACAAGAATTGGTACTAAACATTCAAACGATGAAGATGAACAGAAACATAAACCAACAAGGGATTGAATTAGAATTTTTGGCACACATCCCTAAGAATTTCGAAAAGACAAATTAAAGTGGAAAATCTAACCTTTTGATGATGAATTCTAGATAATAAGATGCACCACAAAAAGAGGATTCCAACGAGCTATTAAACATAAAAATTTGATGACAAAAGATCAATTTTGGCTAGGGTTTGTAAGCTATGAAAGTTAGCAGCAATTGGGGGAAAAGAAAGGGTTTAATTTCATAAAAATAAAAAGAAATAAAAGAGGTTTGTATGTATGGAATAGGATAGGCTGACATTTGTATTTATATGATCTTTTGGGATTAATTTTCTCTACTTTTAAGGCTAGATACAAGGAAATAATTCTTAGGAATTAAATCTAGAATTATCACTTAAGAATAGGAAAAAAAATCTTATAGAATAGTAATGGAACAGAAATGAAATGAATCAAAATAGGAAAGAACCATCGAAACCATTTATGGCCACCAAACATCCATTTTTTTCGGGGTAAAATGGTCATTTCAGTTGCACCAGTACTTGGACTTCTAGGACATCTATCAAGGAAAGGATCAGGGTCTCACAGTTGGTCTTAGGGTTGGACTATTGCACTTGTACGTTTAAGAGGCTCGATATATTTTTGTTTTATCATTTTCATACTCTTATGTTATGTATGCTTGGATCAGACTATGTTGTTTGTTATGGACCCGTTGTGACCTTGATATTTTGATATTGATATTTGATATGCATGTATAACTTAGATTTAGGTTTATGATATGAGATGTATGCCTTGGGTACTTCTGTGGATCCTTATGGGTTTATGTGTATGGACTGGATATGTTGCATTTTCGGGGCCATGTGACCTGTTGCTTGTGATTTAAGACTTCCGTGTATATATATGCTTACTTTGTTAATTGTTATATGCCGGATATATTTTGTGATGTGCCTTGCTCCATTTAAAATAAAAATTCAAATTTATATGCATTTTTTAGGTTTTGGTTTTGAAAAGTCGACGTGAGCCTTGTGCTGTTTCGATCGGGTCCACATGTTGGGTCTATTGAGACTATATGACAGTGAGGGGGCCTATTTACTAGGAATGGATCCTTATACTTATGGTGTGACAAAGTTTTCAATAAGTTACATGCTCCTTTTAAAAAAGTTCAAGTTTATATATATTTTTATATTATTTTGAGAAAAGAGATTTCAAGTTTAGTCTTGTATGATTTTGATTGAGTCACGATTTGAGCCAATTGAGATTACACTGCAGTGAGAAGCCCAGATACCGATTCAGGTCCTCGTAATATCATCCAAAAAAATAGTGTGAAATACTTGATGTTCTAGGCGAAAAGCACTTTAGGGATGATATGCTCATATAATAATTTGACTATAGGTTTCCATACTTTAGGGATGAGTATAATATGAGCATCACATAGGGAAGGATATGAACTTAGATCCATCAATGCTTCCCGAACTATGGTGCACAGAGAGGCCCCAACAACGAACCATTGATTTTGGTATAACACGACAGGCATGTTGTGGGGATCGTGTGCCTTTAAAGCAGCCATCATGAATAGAACTCTTTCAATTTTTCTCATCTGTAACAGGACTCGCAAGATGGAGCAGATCATCGTGACTAAGGATGGGGAATTTTCCGCGTAGCCAGTATTGTGGGCGAGTGCCTACAAAATCTTCTTGATATAATGTGCTGAAAACTCCACTACAGCCGTTTCTAATGTCAACGCATCCAAGCACCAATCATCATTAATTTTAAGCATGTTAATGCCCTATTTTCTTATGGTGAAGAAAACCACTATCATGAGACAACGTGTTTACTGAAGATGACCTATTGCTCTCGCAATGTATTGCATTTCTTGGTATGTAATTAAGAATCTCCGATTTTGGGGAAACTTTCCTATGTAGGTAGATTGCATAAAAATGGGTTTTCGCAACAGATCGATTTTCGGACTTTGTACACTGAAGAAACAATTCCCATTATGTATTGTATTCCCTCCATACGTACAGAATCAGTTCCCAAAGTCCCTAAGAAATTAAACAAATATCCTTTCCATGATGCATATGAAAATCTCAAATTGCAGCTTCCCTAGTATGCGGTATAGTTTTGGTAATAAAGAGTGATCAGCTGCAATAATATCTGCAATTGCAGCTAGTGTATGGGAAGTAGCTAGTTGGTATTTACATAAAATTAAGTCCGTCCACCGACAGAAAAATATACAGCGCCAGGCAATTCATCAATCCTAAGACGTTGTCATCTACCAGGAATTCAGTCTTTCGACTCTGAACCATATTTAACAAATAGCTCGCAGCGTTTCTGAGGGTAGCCATGTTTAAATTGTGTGCAACTGATAAGGCTTCCCTGTCTCTAACAGAAAATTCTATGTTTTCTGCTTCATTTACTTTGGTTGGGGATTTCAGTAAGCTGATGTAGGTTTCTAGGTCATGAACACTGGAAGGATTTTGCATGTTGAAGAAGTCGAGTGCTAATTCAACACCCACGTGAGCGTAACAGGAGCAACTCCATGGGAACTCGTATCTTCCTCCCAAAACCCTAAAATTCTCGTTGAGAAGCACCCCTGGTAGCTTAGTAATGGGATCATTAACATTCACGACTCTTAATACTTTAACTCCCAACTCCGCACATCTCTCTTTGAATCCCGAGTTCCCCACTCTTGGTCCCCCGAAGGAAAAAACAGTCACCGGTATGTCCTTCCGCGAATTGAGCCTATTCAATCCGAGCTCGGTAATATCATACGCAAGGAGCAGAGCCAAGGAGCTCCCCATGCTATGGCCTGCCAATGATATGCTAATTTGTTCACCTTTGTACTTGCCTAACAACCTCGATACTTCAGATAGAAGCTGTTCTCGGCAACTTCCATGTCCGAACTTGCAGTCGCTCTCTTCTGAAGTGTACAAACTCAAGAAACCGGACTCCACCTTCACTTCTGGGCGTGGGTTATTGGGATCGAGTCGCGCTTGAGTGAGCGAACTCATGAAATTCGCAATCCATTCGTGGTTTGTTACTGTTCCACGAAATGTGATCACTATGTCTCTTCTTCCAAGCCTCCTAACCGCATCATCTGACGATACAGCAACATATCCTATCCAGCGTCCGCAAGAGGACCCATTTTGGATTGGAATGTTAATGTCTGGGGTTGCGTATATGTACTTGGTGACTTCATAGCCGGAATTTTTCATTCCAACTTCTCTGAACATGTTCTTCTTGCCATACTTGCAAGTCAAGTACCTTCTGGAGCTGGGGTCAAGATCAAAGGCCTTGTAACAGGCATTGACAAACTCACCATACCGGATGATCTCCTTTCGGAGAAGAGGGTGCAAGGGTTCAACAAGGTCTTCCCAGTTGTTGCAACCCTGGACCTCTCTCCACATGTGAGGCAAAGTTGTGGTACTAGTCTTGGTTTTTTGTGAGGCCAAAGCAGGTCCAACGAAAGAAGCATTAAGTGACTGTCTCGAGGAAGTAATACTCATTCCTGTTGTCTTCCTTGGTAAACTGAGCGGCCCAAGAGAATGAGACCGGGGTGGCATGTCTACTGAATGTAAAGCAGGCAAGTCGTTCATGTTACAATTTGGGTTTGGCATCAAGATTTTAGCAGCAGCCATGAGGAGGCGGGAAGGAGGCGGGGAAGCGAGGGAGAGGGCGGAGAGGGCGGAGAGCAGGGATATACGTATGATGAAGAGAGTATGGGGGAGTGAGATATGAAGTATATATAACAGAAGAAAAAGGATGGATGATGGATGATGGATGGCGGGGCAGGGAGAAAACTAATGAAGAAAGACATAACATGCATGTTTGGCGAGCCTTTGACGGAGTGTTTTTGCTTTCTAAATTTCAATTCCTTGCTTTATTTTAAGTGGTCGGTTGGGTTACATGTATTTGAAAAGTCAAGTATGTCCTTTTCTTCGTTCCTTTGAGCCGCTTCCCTCTGTGTTTGACTTCAAATCCAAATCATGCTTATCCAACAAATCAATCCACGAGGCTGAAAAGAAAAACCAAATATGAAATTCAAATAGATTAGTAGTTGATCATGTATATAAACTCTTAAACTTGTATGAAAAACAACTTCCCTATGTAAAATTAAAATACCATTTAAGGGTTTAATAGGATATTCAAAACACTTCCTCACATGCGTGCATGTCTCCAAACAACACCCTTGTGTGTGTCTTTTTCATGAGAAAAATTGCATAAAACATTTCCGAATACTATATCAACAACTGAGCATAGACCATCCATGAGGACACACTGAGTTTTGAGTTTTGAGTTTTGAAGGTGGAGTTTATGCATAGAGAAGAGCCAGCCTCCTAGTCTACATGTTAGCCTTTTTCTTCTATTGCCCAGCACTTGTTTTAATCCCACGATCTCTCTTTTGTTGGCTACAAATTTAAATGCGCAGACTAATCTTATCTTTTGATAATATGCATAGAGATTGGGGATCTGAATGAAGCAATTAGCTGTATTTCGTACGGTACGGATAAATCTCCAAGTAAAAAAAGTCTTAATGAATACGTCTTTATTACTTGTTTTGATAATTATTTCTTAGCTCTTAAACCATATTTATTAAAGTTTAATTATTAAAATATCCCATGTTTTGTTTTATTTAATTATATTACATGCATTGCATTGCATGCATATGTTATCTGGCGAGAAAATCGTGGTTGAATGTTTTTAGATCAAATGATTCGGTATTTTATGAAATTTGAATTAAGGTACATCAAAAGTGAGAATTCACCAATAGACCCGCCGACATTTTCTTATAAGTCCTATACTCACAATAAATTCCAGGGCTGTCCCCGTTTGAACGCGGAGAGAGAAGATGGGTTTAGTTTACACGTCAGACGTCATAGTGACAAGAAGGATATCGATGAGTGGCGTTCTTTTGAGTGAAGTAGCTACGTACCTGAAGAGGCCTTTTTAAGACTTAAAAAAGGGTTTAAAAAGCTTGATGTTGTAGGTTGCCAGATTTTGACTTGCCGTCTCCTACATCTCTTAGTTTCATCCATAGCATTGTTTTTTTTGGTCGGTTCTGAGATTCGTACATTCATTCTCGATGGTGATTGCCGGTGGTCAGTTCTCGTTTCTTAAGGCGACCAATATGAACAATGGAATTAGCATATTAGTCTCTTTTTTTTCTTATTTCCAGAAAACGGAGATCGATTTCCTTTTCTTAGTTCACAAACGAAAATTGAAGTTTCTACTAATAGACAAAGAAGATTTCAGAAATATCAGGTAATCTAAACCTGAAAAAACTTATTAAATTTTTACTCTTTACAAAATGAAAAAGAAACAAATTATTTACTGTAGTATATGTATTTCCTTACAAACACCTACACATTGGGAGGGGAATACGAAATCACCACGCGTTCAAGGTGCCAGAAGAGACTGTTGCCAAAATCAAGAGGGGCACTCTGTCTCTATAGTTTTCACTAGTAGCTGAATAAGCAAGTTATTCTGCTTGATGATGTTAGCAAAGTTTTCTTGTGTGGTTTGGGTTGGTTTGATAAAGCCAACAGCAGGTGGTTGTATGGAATCTACGGAGTTTAACGCCTCAGTGTAAACAGTGCTTAGTGTGGTAGTTTTCCAATTCATGTAGCTTCTTTCTGGTGTTTATGTGGTCATACTCATGCATGGGTAGGCAGTACACTATTGGATTTTCCTGGTAATGACTTATCTCATAGCCTCACGAGATTAGTATTGGTATCACATCATGAGAATCCACTCTTGAGTAATAGAACTCTCACTACTGTATATTCTCGATTGATTCAACATATGGACTAATCCAAACAATAAAATGTTCATTATGACTTTTCAAAATTAATAATCCAAAAAATACATATAAATTCTTATTTTTATTTTAAAAAAGCATGGCATATTACACAATATACTCTGACATATAATAATCAATAGTATAATCACATATGCAACGAAAGTCTTAAATCATAAGCAACAGACCACACGGTCCCAAATATATAACACATCAAGTCCAAACGGATCTACAAAAGTGCCCAAAACACACATTTCATATGATAAACCAATATCCAAGTCATACATACATATCTAATATCAATATCCGAATAAAATGCCCACAATGGGTCCATAACAAGAAAGATAGTCTAACCAAATCTTGCATGGCAAAAGAGTATGAGAAAGATAAAACATAAATTTGTTGAGTTTCCAAAACGTGTAAGTGCAATAGTCTAGCACTAAGACCAACACCGAGAAACTTGACCTCAAGACGAACGACTACAAGCAGACGAATTAGTCCTGAAAAGATGAACAAGAAGGCGGTGAGATCAAAAGACCTCAATGGGACTTACACCGTCATAAGCATAGCTGGTGGAATAGAGACATAAGTAAAATAGATTATGAAATAGTTTACTTAAATACAATTAATATCCATATAATCTAATCGTGCACACTATGATAATTTAGAATCAATAATGCATAATGCACAAATTGTAAAATACTATACAATAAGGTCTATCCCAATAGGTTTATAAATCCACAATACTCATCATAGTCTCACGGGCTACTATGCCCAAAAACCTATAGGGATGGATCACAAAACACTCTCAAGTAAACCCCATTAAAAAGAAATCGACAGTCCACTAGTAGTTAATTTTTTAATTTAAAAATACATATAATCCTTCTATTGCCAGTGTTATTGTGAGACCCCGATCCTTCTTAGTATAGATGTCCAGGAAGTCTAGGAAGTCCAAGAGCCAATGCAGCTGAAATGACTATTTTACCCCTGAAGAAATGGATGCGTGATAGCTTAAAATGGTTGCTGCCAGATATTTCCTATTATAATTCTGGTATTTTTATATTAATTATCCTTAGTTTTATCCCTTATTATCTAAGACATTAGATAATTATTTCTTTTAAATAGAATATCTCTTTTTAATAGATTTAACCTTTTAAACAGAATTATCCACCTAATAGAATTATCCTTTAATTATCTTTTTAAGCTTAAAAGTAGGGATTTATCTCTTAGCCAAACCTCCTTAAACACCTATAAAAGAGTGGCTAGCCTATCCCACCTAAACATACCAAAACCCACATAGAAATTTCGTAATTTATCCCCTTCTTCTCAATTTCTGATTTTTGCCAAAACCCTATCCGAAACTCCTTATCTTCATCTTGGCATAACTCTCTCATCCTTTATCTGATTCTTGTGAATAATAGCTTGTTGGAATGCTCTTTTCATCCTCTTTCCAACCATCTTGGGTTTTTCATCTGGAGGTTAGCTTTTATTTGTTAAAATTTCAATTATATTTCGACGGAATTGCAAAAATATGCTTGAACTTCAAAATAGCATAACTCTCTCATCCTTTGTTGGATTCTTGCGAATAATAGCTTGTTGCAAAGCTTTCTTCATCTTATTTCTAACCATCTTGTTTTTTTCAGTTGAAGGTTAGTTTTTCGTTGTTAAAAGCTAAATCATATTTTGATGGAATTGCTAAAATATGCTTGAACTTCAGAATAGCATAACTCTCTCATCCTTTGTCAAATTCTTGTGAATAATAGCTTGATGGAAAGCTCTTTCCGTTCTCTATCCAGAAATTTCTGGTGTTTCTTTTGGAGGATAGTTTTTCTTTTCCGTAATTTAGGTCAAAATTCGGCATGATTAGGTTTCAAAATTGTGTGATTCTGCCTTCAATTGATTTCTGTTATTGTTCCTCTTCTTCGTATGATTGTTTAGCATCCATTCATGATTTTAAAATTATGAATTCATCCTTTGAATCTTCCCTATTCATGAAATCAGCATGCTCTACCTTTGCCTTACTGATGTCGATCTTGATCAAACTAATTAACCTATTGCATTCTGAACTTGTTTCTTTTGATTGTACATATTATAAACACCTATTCCTTCTTAATTTTATGAAATCATAACTCCTAACCTCTTTAATGTTGAAATCGCAAGTTGCCTTATAAACGTTAAGGTGTTGCCAAAATTTGTATATTGAATTAGGTGAATAATCAAGTTGATTCTTACTGAGTTTTTTGGCCATCATATCACGCATTAAGGGGAAAGATATTGCTGCATCCGGATCAATGGATTTTGGTAGATTAATTGGTAAGGATTCCCAATGCCTTTGGCTTTTAATTAAGTAGTCTTGTGGCTTAGTATTGTGTGATCTTTGCCTTGTAATTGTTTAAAAGATTCTGATCTTATTGGAAAGGCAAAGGATTGCATCTGATTCAGACATGTGAGAGGTAGGATCTATGCCTCATCGGTTCCTTTGGTTACCCTACTGTTTGATTGTTTGAATATGAGTGAATTCGATTGCCTATCTTGGTTATATGCTTGCGAAATGTGTGATTATGATGATAGGGAATCTCAGAAGTTAATAGGAAAATAAGTTGCCTGATTCGGTTATGACATTGAGGATTGTTCTTTGATTTGTATTGGGATTTGATTGAGGATCCTTTGCTGTGATTTATGTATGCGTGCAGTATATGTGTATGTATGTATGTGTCCTGTTTGTGCTTTGATTGAAGGATCCTTTTGTCACTGTCCATGTGAGGTAAGTATTGTTGCTCCTAGGGAGAGGAGAGTTGTTTACCTAACCGGGAGGTTTATAGGTGGTTATTCCCTGCAAGAGCTCGCTGGATGCCTTGTAGGGCAGTTCAAATCTGGACGTTAGAAAATCTTGTAGGCCAGTTCAAGTCTGGACGTTAGGTTTCCCTATTTGAGAGTGACAGGATGACTTGTATGTGCTGCTGCAAGAGTGCTTCTAGGCCAGTTCAAGTCTGGATGTCGAAGACAACTAAAAGGCTTGCTACAATATTGATTGTCTAACCATTTACCCCTTTTTGCAGCGAAGCCTTGGACAACACAGGTGGAATGGGATGGTCTTTTCTTTTCCACTACCGAGAGTAACCTGATGACTTTCCCTGCCTGTATACTTCTGATTTTCAGAAGTGTTTGTAGTCCACCCTCAGTTTTAGTTTCGGCCCTAACCCTTTTGATTGATTCTTTGAATTGTGTTGATACCCTTAGATGAGTAGGGATGATCTGATGTTGTTTTGGGAGATTGTTTGATTTGGGAATCCTTAGAAGTATGATGCTGTGATCCTACTGAGATTCTTGTAATATCATACCTTATTTTCTCCACTTTGCAACTTAGGTGTGTACTTGTTGCTGGTACTAAGGTGTGAGATCAAGGCTACACGACTGGATGAATTTGCACTCTTCTATTGAATATGCATGCCATGTCTTTGAACTTGTGGGATTTGCATTCTGGCTTTCCAATCCCTCTTTCTCTTTCTGTTGCTTCCGAAATATGCATGATACTATTGGTTGAAGTTTTAAGATTCCTATGGGACTTGTGTGTTTTGTTTTCACTTGTTTTGAGTATTATATAAGTCTTTCGTTGGTGTTTTCTTTCACTCCTTATAAACTAGAAATTCATTAATGTATGAGTATGCTCCAACCTTTAAATAACATATAAATCCACCAATAAAATTGACAATTAGGTGACTTGAACCTTGTGGGATTCAAATAGAACCTTGCGAGGGCTTATTTGGTTTTCACGACAGTAAAGATCCTAATAGGTTGGGTTTGGGTCCTTACAGGTTTGGTAGCGGAGCCTGGTTTCGTAGATTGTGTGATTTGTATAATATTATGTTCTCAATTTAGAAGTATACGTATATGTCTATATGTACTTTGATTGATTATGACTCATAATTATAAGATTTGCATGTTGATATGTATGATTTTGCTGAGTGTTGTCTGCTTTATGTGTATATGCTTGCTGTGTTCTGTGTGCATGATTGTGTTTTGTTTCTAGCATATGCATATTGTCCAGTGTACGTCTCTCCAACAAGCTACCATCTCTTTTCTGGTTTTGAATTTTATATTAGA
>JAEPBF010000119.1:0-46901 GCA_019739055.1 Passiflora organensis | reverse complement strand
GCCATCTCTGAAACAGAAAGTGAATCAGAATCAAATAATTCAGAAATAGAAGAAGTAATAGAGCAATTTGAAGATAAGTTAGAAATCAACAAGTTATGACTTTATGATAGACCTAGGATACCTCATGATTATCATAGACCAACCCTACCTGACATACAAATAGAAGAAAAATATACACAAGGAAGCTACGATGAAAAGAGCATTTATGAATGGAATTTAGACGGTAAAACTGAACACGGAATAACTGATATGTTAAATAAAATGTGTATGGCAGCTACTGCATACAGAATAGAAGTAACAAAAGTAATAACATCAGGATTTACCGGACAACTAAAAAGATGGTGGGATAATTATTTGTCATCTTCTCAAAAAACTGAAATACTTATGACTGTAAAACCAGAAGTAAGAGAAGGATAGACATATACTATAGAAAATTCCTTCGCAACGTTAATATATGTTATTACAAAACACTTCATAGGAAACCCCCAGATTATATCAGAAAAGGCCTCAATAATATCATCCAATCTCACCTGCCCAAAATTACAAGACTTTAGATGGTATAAAGATATATTTTTATCAAAAGTATTTATTAGGGAAGACTGTCAACAACCCTATTGGAAAGAAAGATTCATAGTTGGCCTACCCAGACTGTTTGCTGACAGAGTGAGAAATAGAATAAAAAGTAAGTTTAGTGATAACAGCATACATTATGATTTAATAACTTATGAAGATTTAATCACAGAAGTAAATACAGAAGGATTAAACCTATGTAATGAACTAAAGCTAAACAAGACAGAATCAGTGGAAGGAAAGAATTAGGATCTTTCTATACCCAGTATGGATACGAGAAAATATCTGCCCCTTCGGCTAAGCATAAAGGAAAACGAATAAAGAAAACAAGAATAAATAAGTATCAAAAACCCTTTAGAAAACCTTATGATAAACCAAGATATGAAAAGCCCAAGTATACTAAGAATAAAAAGAAATTCAAAAAGGGACCCACTTGCTTTAAATGTGGAAGATTTAGACACTATAAAAAAGATTGTCCTCTACTTAAAAAGATAAGAGCATTAGAATCAATGATAATGAAAAGGAAGAAATACTTAACATGATAGGAAAAGAAGAAAATAGCACCGACAATTCTGATACTGAAAGTATAGAAGAATGCGGATGTATAGGACCTTGTCAGTGTTATGAAATTAACACTATAAAAAAAGAAAATAATTTATTTGATTTGATCATGAAAGAAGAAAATAGAGAATTACAGAGAAAATACTTATTAGAATACGAAGCTTATATTAGAAACAGTAGGGAAACAATACAAAAGGAAAGTAAGATGTACAATCTAAATGAAATATTGTTTAAAAAAGAAAATAAAAAGGAGTTTTTAACGCTAGAAGGGTTAAAACAAGAAATTCAATATATAAAGCAAGAAATAAAAATTATACAGGAACAAATGAATAATATGCAGTATGCTATAAAAGGAAAGGAGAAAATTGTAGAGCTTCCAGAAAGTAGTCATCAAGGGAACGAAGAGTTCATACATGCTATATCAAAGATAGAATTTCAGAAATGGTATACTTATGTAACAATAGTCATAAAAGATTTTAAAATACAAATAAAAGCCTTACCCTTTGCCTTTGTACCCTCAAAGAGCCCCACAAAAAATCACCTCAAGAGCACCACCTCCTATACTGAGAGAATTAGCCAATCAGACTTTCCCCCTAGAGAATACCACCTGATGGTTTGTATAGTTGCTGTGTGATTAACTGTAACATCTGGTTTGTGTAGTTTTTCTGACTTTTTATTTTACCTAGCTCTAAATTATCAGCTTCTTTGAAGGGTGCAGCAAGAATGTTGTTTCCGTTCCAATCTATAGCTACTTCTTCAAAGGGTGGATACTTAGATTTTTCTATGGTGTGTGATTGGGTCTTTGTCCATGTTTTGTAACTAGAAGAAGTCTCGTTTATTTTTTTATTTATATCTTTGATGTAATCTTCTCGTCTGGTTTTCCACCAGATAAAGAAGTCTGTATGTCCTTTATAATATGTAAGTTCGGATTTATAATCTTCTCATATCCCCCTCCTTATCTTCGAGGGTACCTCAAGAAGATATTGGTGTCGTTTGTAATTATTTTTATCATCAAAATATTTATTAATAAGTAGTTCTACATCTAATTCGAATTCTGTCATTTTACAATTGATTATTGTAATTAATCGGGATGACCATGTCACTATGAGTAGGGGACAGAGGAGGTGAATCCTTTTTATTAATAGTGGATGGGGAGGCTATTTGACTAGGAGATGTATAGTAAGATTGAGGAATGCTTTTATTATAATTGACGCCTTTATATTTATTCGAACTTTCATACCTAGTTGATAAAGATCTTCTAGAAGGATCTACTATTTTTCTAAATATTATTTCTGCATGTCCTTTATCATTTTCTATTATTTCTATTGGTTGGGTTCTAGGGGGTAGAGGCCTAGGTGGCACAATATTTAATATTTGCCAGTTATCAGGATATGTTATTTGATTCCAATTTATTAACTTAGGAGTATAAACATTTATATGTTCATAGTTGGCCTCTATTAATACAGTAGATTCTTTTGTAGATTCTATCTTTGCTCTAGGTCTTAGATTTGATTTCATTACCTTATAATGAATTCTATATATTATTGCTACATTCTTAGAACTTTCTATCATTGTCGTAGTTATCTTCATGTTTAAGGTTAAAGTTTTACTTAGATTTTCGTCGAAAAGATCAATGCTAAAGTTTGGATAATGATTAAAATAAACAGGTCTGGTTGCCAGGTTCGATTCGCATACTGGCAGTAATGAGTCTTTTTATTTTAAATGGAGCATGGCACATCACAAAATACACCCGACACAAAACAATCAACGGAGTAAGCATTCACATATAGCGAAAATCTTGAATCACAATCTTTGGGGAAGTACAAAAATATAAATAATTGATGAATTTAGAAAAATGTATTTATAAATGGTTTGCAAAATGAATATATTTAAATTTTTGGTACATATATCAATTTGTATGAAACTAATGAAAGATAAACCGATATTTGTGTGAAAATGAAATAGGTCATATTATGATAAAAACTACATGTCACATAAAACTTTTCATAAATGGCTATTTTAAGAAAAATATCTCATTGTGATGATAGATAAAGAATGTTGCAACATATGGTAAATCTAACATTGAATATATAAGTTAAATACGTCTAATATATGAAAATCCAATATATCCTATACTGTAAATGACAATGATCAAATTTCCTAGTAAGTTGTATTTTATCAAGCTGAATAAAGTTTCTATTTATGAGAAGAGTCACGACATATGTATTTTTATAAAATAATCCAGATCTGAACTTGGTATGACTGCTAGTCATCTTGAAAAGATAAATATTATTAAAAATCTTGAAGAGTTTTCAAAATTCGTAGATTATGTAAAGATAAATGGTAAAAAAATTATTTTATTTGTGTGAGGATCTACTTCACGTAAATAGGACCCTCACCGTCTTGTAGTCCCGATTAACCCAACACGTTGACTAACCAAAACCACACAAAGCTTATGTTAATTTTTCAAAACCAAAATCCAAAAAATGCTCAAAAATTTAATTTTTTATTTTAAATGGAGCATGACACATCACAAAATACACCCGGCACAAAACAATCAACGGAGTAAACATTCACATATAGCGAAAGTCTTGAATCACAATCTTTGGGGAAGTGCAAAAATATAAATAATTGATGAATTTAGAAAGATGTATTTATAAATGGTTTGCAACATGAATATATTTAAATTTTTGGTCCATATATCAATTTGTATGAAATTAATGAAATATAAACCGATATTTGTGTGAAATGATATAGGTCATATTATGATAAAAACTACATGTCACATAAAACTTTTCATAAATGGCTATTTTAAGAAAAATATCTCATTGTGATGATAGATAAAGAATGTTGCAACATATGGTAAATCTAACAGTGAATATATAAGTTAAATAGGTCTAATATATGAAAATCCAATATATCCTATATTGTAAATGAAAATGATCAAATTTCCTAGTAAGTTGTATTTTATCAAGCTGAATAACGTTTGTATTTATGAGAACAGTCACGATATATGTATTTTTATAAAATAATCCAGATCTGAACTTGGTATGACTGCTAGTCATCTTGAAAAGATAAATATTATTAAAAATCTTGAAGAGTTTTCAAAATTCGTAGATTATGTAAAGATAAATGGTAAAAATTTTTTTTTATTTGTGTGATGATCTACTTTACGTAAATAAAAACCTCACCGTCTTGTACTCCCGATTAACTCAACACGTTGACTAACCAAAACCACACAAAACTCATGTTAATTTTTCAAAACGAAAATCCAAAAAACGCACTCAAATTTAAATTTTTATTTTAAATGGAGCATGACACATAACAAAATACACCCGACATAAAACAATCAACGGAGTAAACATTCACATATAACGAAAGTCTTGAATCACAATCTTTGGGGAAGTACAAAAATATAAATAATTGATGAATTTAGAACGATATATTTATAAGAGAACACTTTGGTAGAAAGATGCTACGAATAATTGAAGGACTAATCGAAAAATATGAAAGAGAGAATAATTAAATTAATTAAGATAAAAGAAAAGATTGGGAAAAAGATCGACAAAAATTGGACAAAATATAAAAGAAGTAAAAAGAGAAAATATTATCAAAGAATAAATACTAATGTTAATATATTATGTGAATTAGAAAATGACATCTTGAACTTGACAAACAGGTAAATGAGATACTATAGATTTATTGAAAATATGGAACTCGCGGAACACGAATATCCACGTAACTACTGCTTTCATAAATATTGGGTTACCGAAAGATTGACCTCTGATAAAAAGAAGGTGATTAAGACCTTTTTGTATCAACCATTTTTCACTTTAAAGCAGCAAGTAGTAAGAGCTGAGATAAAAGAGAAAAGTCGCAAAAGAGAAATAAAAAACATTCGAAAACTAATAAAAAGACGAGTGACGTCTGGATGAAGAATCATTGACTTGTTACAGTTGGAAAGAATTGTCCAAAGAGAAATTGACAGGAAAGTCACCCTGACTGGTTAAGATGGACAAGAAAAAGTCTCTGACTGCAATGCTAGCCTCTTAATCAAAAGACAGGTATTCAAACTCTCCTCCCTCTTCTCCTTCTTCTCCTCCTTCACTCATACAACCCAGCTATTATTCAGCCTTAATCACTGCACCAATCACCCCCGAACAAGTTAAAAGAAAGAGCCTAATCCCTTTGCCTTTGTACCCACAAACAATCACCTCAAGAGCACCACATCCTATCCTAAAAGAATTAGCCAATCAAACTGAGAAGACAGATTTGTATACCCACAAGTCTGATATAAAAATAATAGAGCTCGAGAGAAAAGATGAGAAGCGAGAAATAAAAGAGCTCATGGTTCAAATTTCCCCCCCTAAAGAGTACCACCTGATGGATTACCCGTACAAAAGTCGCATATTCTATGAACAAATTTTATTAGAAACTCAGTCATTAGAAATTTCTCATACCATGGAAAAAAAATTCCCAGATCAAATAATTTTTACTAGAATCAAGATTCTGAGAGTAATGACCAAAGACGAATGGAAACAATATCCATTCACATTTACTATATTTATGAATTTGTTAACATGCTTAAAATGTTCAGTAATAGATTTAGAGTATACTAACACATCATCAATATAAACAATGGTGAACCGATAATGAGAATTGAATATATCATTCATCATATTTTGGAATGCTGAAGGGGCATTTTTTTAAACCAAAAGGCATTACGTTCTATTCATAATGTCCAAAAGGTACCGTAAATGTAGTTTTATATTTATCTTCTTCATGAATTTATATTTTTCAGAATCCTGACTTTATATCAAATTTAGAAAATATAGTTGCTCCTGCTAATCTTTTTATCAAATCTCTTTTATTGTGGATAGGATACCTAATCCATTGAAGGCTTTTATTGAGAGGTTTATAGTTTATTACTAGTCGAGGGGCTCCTCGTTCGATTTCCGCTTGGTTTTGGACATAAAAAGCAGCACAAGACCAAGGTGATTTACTAATCCTTATTAATTTTTTATCTAATAACTCTTTTCTTTCCTTTTTGCAATATTCTAACAATGTGGAATTCATTTGAATCGGTCTGGCCTTTGTAGGGATATCTTGTTCTTTAAAATCTTTTTCATATGGTAATCTAATAGTATGCCTTTTCCTGTTCCAAAAGGCATTGGGTAAGTTTGAACATATTTCTTTTTCAATTTGTTCTTGTAGATTTCTTATCCTACTTATAACCTATTTGTTTTTTAAATCTTCTTCTATTTTTTTATAGTTTAATTCATTTGTAAGTGAATGTAAATGCTTCTTCTTATTTATAAGTAAAATTTTTTTCTTATTCCTAATTCTTTCATGATATTTATGTCTTATTCTTGTATGTTTTTACAAAACTCAAAAAGTAAATATTTTCCTAGGATTTTTGTGTTTAGTCCTTTACTATCTACATTAAATGGGTATATTTTTGTTAAGAAGGGTGTTCCTAATATCAGATCTTGAGATAGATTTTTTACTAGCAAAAAGGTATTTTTGAAGCATATTCCTTGGTTACAAATATGGGCATCAGATATTTTATATTTAACTTCTAATTTCTGTTTATTAGCTACGTGTAGCCTTTCTCTTGTTTTCTCATAGTATTTTGTGGGAATTAATTCCTCTCTAACACAGTTATGATCTGCACCGGAATCTAATAAAGCTTTTATTTGTATCTTAAAATCTTTTATGACTGTTGTTACATAAGTATACCATTTCTGAAATTCTATTCTTGATATAGCATGTATAAATTCTTCTTTTTCTTGATTACTACTTTCTGGGATGTCTTCAATTTTTGCCTTGCCTTTTATGGTGTATTGCATATCGGTTAGGTCTTTTTGTATGCTTTTTATTTCTTCTTTGATGTATTGGATTTCTAGTTTCAATCCTTCTAATGTTAGTAGTTCCTTTTTGTTTTCCTTTTTAAATAATATTTCATTTAGATTGTATATTTTACCTTCCTTTTGTTCACTTCTTTGTTGTTTCTGACATAAACTTCATATTCTAGTAAGTATTTTCTCTGTAAATCTCTATCTTCTTCCTTCATGATTAAGTCAAATAAATTATTTTCTTTTGTTACAGTATTAATTTCATAGCACTGACAGGGGTCCTATATAACCACAGTCTTCAAAGCTTTCATATCAGAGGTGTTACTACTATTGCTATCCTCATTTCTAAGCATATCTACGACAGATCAAGAATACCACATTATTATCCCAGACCATCATTACCCGATATACAAACTGAAGAAAAATACTCACACGGAAGTTATGATGGAAAAAGTATCTATGAATGGAACTTAGATGGAAAAACAGAACATGGAATAACCGACATGTTAAATGAAATGTGTCTGGCAGCCACTACCTACAAACTAATAAACAATAATGAAAGAGAAATAACAAAAATACTAACATTAGGGTTCACTGGCCAATTAAAAGGATGGTGGGATAATTATTTATCCCATGCACAGAAAAATAAAATACTAACAACAGTAAAACCAGAAGTAAAAGATGGGCAAACATACATTGTAGAAAATTCCTTTGCAACCTTGGTATATGCTATAACAAAACATTTCATAGGAAATCCCCAAAGTATATCTGAAAAAGCATCAATAATATTGTCAAATTTAACCTGTCCGAAACTACAAGATTTTAGATGGTACAAGGATATGTTTTTATCAAAAGTATTCCTTAAAGAAGATTGTCAACAAGCCTACTGGAAAGAAAGATTCACACTGGCTTACCCAGGCAATTTGCAGATAGAGTAAGAAATAGGATAAAAGGAAACTTTAGTGACAATAGTATACACTATGACTTAATTACAGAAGTAAATACAGAAGGATTAAACTTGTGTAATGAATTAAAACTAAAATCAAAACTAAAACAAGATAAAATTAGCCGAAGAAAGGAATTATGATCTTTTTGTACCCAATATGGATATGAAAAGATATCTGCTCCCTCAACAAAACATAAAGAGAAAAGAATTAAGAAAACAAGAATGAACAAACATCAAAGAACTTTTCAAAAAACTTATGATAAATCCAAGTATGAGAAACTCAGATATAACAAGAATAAAAGAAAGTTTAAAAGGAACAATAATGATAGTAAATAGCAAGGACCAATATGCTACAAGTGTGGCAAGTTTGGACATTATAAGAAAGATTGTCCTTTACTTAAGAAAATAAGAGCTCTAGAAATTAATGATAGCAAAAAAGAAGAAATTCTAAATATGCTTAGAAATGAGGATAGCAATAGTAGTAACACCTCTGATAATGAAAGCTTAGAAGACTGTGGTTGTATAGGACCCTGTCAGTGCTATGAAATTAATACTATAACAAAAAAAATAATTTATTCAACTTAATCATGAAGGAAGAAGACAGAGATTTACAGAGAAAATACTTACTATAATATGAAGTTTATGTCAGAAACAACAAAGACGTGAAATAAAAGAAAGGTAAAATATACAATCTAAATGAAATATTATTTAGAAAGGAAAACAAAAAGGAACTACTAACATTAGAAGGATTGAAACTAGAAATCCAATACATCAAAGAAGAAATAAAAAGAATACAAAAAGACCTAACCGATATGCAACACACCATAAAAGGCAAGGCAAAAATTGAAGACATCCCAGAAAGTAGTAATCAAGAAAAAGAAGAATTTATACATGCTATATCAAGAATAGAATTTCAGAAATGGTATAATTATGTAACAACAGTTATAAAAGATTTTAAGATACAAATAAAAGCTTTATTAGATTCCGGTGCAGATCATAACTGTGTTAGAGAGGGATTAATTCCCACAAATGTAAGACCCCGAATTTTGAGTCCTAGAAGTCCAGAAGCCAGTGCAGGTGAAAAGACGATTTTGCCCCTGAAGCGAAGGATGTGTGATAGCCGAAATTGGTAAGATTGTTCAGTAAATTAATTTGCTTCTAATTCCTTTTGATTTAGGATCTTGTAGATGGGTAATCCTTTTAGGAAAACACTCCAGATAACCTTTTAATTAGGTCTCTTTTGTTTGGGATAGGATATCTAATCCATTGTAAACATTTGTTTAGTGGTTTATAATTAATAACGAGTCTGGGAGTTCCTCGTTCTAATTCTGCATTATTTTGTACGTAGAAAGCAGCACATGACCAAGGAGATTTGCTGCTTCGGATTAATCCTTTCTTTAGTAATCCTTTTATCTCTTCTTTACAATATCCTAGTAATTCTGAGTTCATTTGAATAGGTCTAGCCTTTGTTGGAATATTCTCTGCTTTAAACTCTTTTTCATAAAGTAATTTGACAATATGTTTGCGTCTACTCCAGAAAGCATTTGGCAGATTTGAACATATTTCATTTTCAATCTGTTTTTGTAGTTGTGTCATTTGTAGTTTAACTTCTTGTTTCTGTAAATCTTCTTCTATCTTAGTATGATTTAATTCATTTAGTAAAGAGTGTAAGTGTTTCTTTTTATTGATTAATAAGACTTCTTTTCGAATGCTTAATTTTTTTACTATAAAGATATCTCTCTCTTGTATATTTTTACAAAACTCGAACCTCAGTTGTTTTCCTAATACTTCGGTTTCTAGTCCTTTGTTTGTTACCGTAAAAGGGTATATCTGGGTCAAAAAGGGAGTTCCTAATATTAAATCTTGTGTTAAATTTTTTACTAGTAAAAATGTATTTTTGAAACATATATCGTGATTACATATATGAGCATCCGAAATTTTATATTTTACTTCCAATTTTTGTTTATTGGCTGCATGTAATCTTTTTTTTGTTTTTTCATAATATTTTGTCAGAATTAGACCTTCTCTAACACAATTATGGTATGCTCCTGAGTCTAGCAAAGCTTTTATTGTAATTTTAAAATCTCGTATTACTATAGTTACATATGTGTACCATTTCTGGAATTCTATTTTTGAGAGTGCATTTATAAATTCTTCATTTTGTTTATTACTACTTTCTGGGAGATCTATAGCGATGGTCTTTCCTTTGTGCTGATATTTTAGTAGTTCTAATTCTTGTTTGAGTCCTTGTACTTCTTCTCTGACATACTTAATTTCCTGTTTTAACCCTTCTAGGGTTAATAATTCCTTTTTATTTTCTTTTTTAAACAGTATTTCATTTAGATTATATAGTTTACTTTCAGTTACTCTTTCTTTTTTATTGTTCTTAACATACGTTTCATATTCCAACAAGTATTTTTTCTGAAGATCTCTATCTTCTTCTTTTAAAATTAAATCTAATAAGTTATTTTCATTTTTTATAGTGTTAATTTCATAACACTGGCAGGGTCCTATACATTCACATTCAGTGATGCTCTCTATTTCTGATGTGTTGGTACTGTTATTATCCTCTTTTTCTAGTAAATTGAGGATTACCTCTTTATCACTATCATTAATTTCTAGTGCCCTTATCTTTTTAGGCAAAGGACAGTCTTTTCTAAGATGTCCAAATCTACCACACTTAAAACAAGTGGGTCCCTTGTTATTATTGGTATCAGGCTTTTTAAACTTCTTTTTACTCTTATGATACCTAGGTTTTTCATATTTCGTCTTATCATATGTTTTTCTAAAAGGTTTTTGATATTTTGATGTCCGAGTTTTCTTCATTCTCTTTTCTTTATGTTTTGCTGACGGGGAAGATATCTTTTCGTACCTGTACTGAGTACAGAAAGATCCTAATTCTTTTCGCCCGCTGATTCGATCTTGTTTTAGCTTAGATTTTAGTTTTAATTCATTACAGAGGTTTAATCCTTCGATATTTACCTCTGTGATTAAATCTCCATATGTTATTAGGTCATAGTGTATACTATTATCATTAAATTTTCCTTTTATTATATTTCTAACTCTATCTGCAAATAGTCTAGGTAAACCAGCTATGAACCTTTCTTTCCAGTAGGGTTGTTGACAATCTTCCCTAAGAAATACCTTAGATAAAAACATATCTTTGTACCATCTAAAATCCTGTAATTTTGGGCAGGTTAAATTAGATAATATGATGGAGGCTTTTTCTGAGATACTTTGAGGATTTCCTATGAAGTGTTTAGCAATTGCATATATTAAAGTGGCAAAAGAATTTTCTACAGCATAGTGTTGTCCTTCTCTTATTTCTGGTTTTACAGTGGTCAATATCTCAGTTTTCTGCGAGGCGGATAAATAATTATCCCACCATCCTTTTAATTGTCAAGTAAATCCTCCTATTATTATCTTCGTTACCTCTTTCTCATTATTATTTATTATTTTGTAGGCAGTAGCTGCCATACACATTTCGTTTAGTACGTCGGTGATTCCTTGTTCGGTTTTACCGTCTAAATTCCATTCGTAAATACTTTTACCATCATAACTTCCTTGAGAATATTTTTCTTCTATTTGTATATCAGGTAGGGAAGGTCTAGGATAGTAATGAGGAATCCTTGGTCTGTCATATAATCGTACTTTATTAAGTTCTAACTTATCTTCAAACTGTTCTATTACTTCTTCTATTTCTGAATTATCTATTTCAGATTCATTTTCTGTTTCAGAGATGGTTGTTACCTGAGGTTTTAATAACTCTAGAAGTTCTAATTGTTTTGTTATTTTTTTTAAGAGTTCATCTTCCGGGTTTAATTTAAATTCTTTAATTTCTTCATTTGGTTTGACTAAAGGTTTTTCAATTTTTAGTTCTTTCTTTTCTTGTACATGTTCTAGATATTCTAGTTATTGTGAAATTAATTGTAACATTTGATTTGTATAATTATTCTGACTTTTTATTTTTCCTAGGTCTGTATTATCAGCTTCTTTGAAGGGTGCAGCAAGAATGGTGTTTCCATTCGAATCTATGGCTACTTCTTCAAAGGGTGGATATTTTGATTTTTCGGTAGTTTGTGATTGGGTTTTTATCCATGATTTGTAGCTAGAAGAGGTTTCATTTATTTCTTTTATGTCTTCTATGTAATTTTCTCGCCTGGTGTTCCACCAGATAAAGAAGTCAGTATGTCTTTCATAATAAGTGAGTTCAGCTTTGTAATCTTCCCAAATTTCCTCCCTGATCTGCGAGGGTACCTCAAGAAGATACTGTTGCCGGTTGTCATCATTTCGATTATTGAAATATTTATTGATAAGGAGTTTGATATTTAAGTCGAAGTCTGTCATTTTATAATTGATTCGTATAATGACTGGGGATAGCCATATCACTATGGGTAGGTGATAAAGGAGGCGAGTCCTTTTTATCAGGATGTGTCGTGGAGGCTAGTTGACTAGGAGATGTATAGTAGGATTGAGGAATACTTTTATTATAATTAACCCCTTTTAACGAAGGTTGTTTTTCAGAGAATAATGATTCAAATTTATTGGAGCTTTCATACCTAGTAGATAATGATCTTCTAGGTGGTTCTAAGCGTTTTTTAAATATTATTTCAGCATGTCCTTTGTCATTTTCGATGATTTCAATAGGTTGGGTTCTAGGGGGTAGAGGTCTAGGTGGCACAATATTTAATATTTGCCAATTATCAAGGTAAGTTATCTGATTCCAGTTTATTAATTTTGGAGTATGAACATTTACATGTTCATAATTTGCTTCGATTAAGACTATGCTTTCTTTAGCAGATTCTATCTTAGCTCGTGGGCTTAAATTAGATTTCATTACCTTATAATGAATCCTATATATTATGGCTAGGTTTTTAGAACTTTCTATCATCGTCGTCGGTATCTTCATGTTTAGAGTTAAAGTTTTACTAAGATTTTCGTCAAGCAAATCTATACTGAAGTTTGGGTAGCAATTAAAATAAACTGGTCCTGTTGCTACATTAGATTCGCAGACAGCCAATAGCGAGTCTGTGAAATAAGTGAACCTAGCATCTCTAAGACACATTAGTATGGGAGTATCTAATCCTATTCGGTGTAAAGGCTTGATAGCTATTTGAACAAGTCCTATGTGCATAAATTTGTATTTATTTTTAAATTTTAATAATTTATTATTATCTATTAATTCTAGTTGCTCTATCTGTGGATTGACAGGTAGAGACTTTTCTGTAGTTTCTATAACATAGTCATGAGTGAATAAGTTTTGAAAACCAAAACCTGTTTCATATATTTTATTATTAGGAATCTTTGGTATGTTCCAATTTTGTAATTTCTGCTCAATAGCAGAAATATGCAGTTCTCGAGTATTATCAATATCCATGAGATATTATTATAGGTAAAGGGTGAACAAAGTGAAAGACACGAATACGAGAGGCATCCTATCCTTAAAACAACAACATACTTTAAACACAATAGCAAAACATAATCAAGTATAGACGATATCATAACTTGATTAACAATATCATATTCAAAGAGAGATATTGACAAGAGCTTACGCTAGGGCTTACCAACGGACTTACTCTGCTTTCCTCTAGCTGCTGCCGGGAACACCCGTTCCACGCTTACCACTCTCATCAGTATTATCAGTGAATAATACATGCCAATCTGGCTACGCTACCATTTCTACCGGATCGGGTTTTGTGTTTTGTGTTTGTGCTATGTTGTCTTGAGTCTTAAGGATAGGACTACGTGTTTAGCTACTATTATTCATTTTATCATATGAATAGATCAAGTGATAAAACCTGATAGACATATTTTCACAAGAGATATCAAACTGAATACTTCATTCAAGATTTCAAGCGTGTCTTACAAATGAAGATCAAGTCTTCTTTTATAGTAGAAGGGAACTTATAATAATTACATTGTTACCCTTTCCTCTATCAATAATGCATGCCTTTAGTGGGAAAATAGGAATTTTAATGTCTTCCACTCGTTTTTGCAAAGCAGGAATCTTTTATTGCTGTACACTCCATTTGTCTGCCACTTTATTCTTTTGTCAAGTAGCTGCATTATTGGTATCTTTTAACCAGTGTAGTCACATCATGTCATGTCATATCTGGTTAGCCATTGTGAAAGGCTAAGAGTAGGTCCCTGTCTAGGTCATGATTTGCAAAGGGGTCGTCGTCATCTTCTTCGGCCTTATCTTTTCCTTTAGCATATAGCTGTTTTAACTTGTCAAGCGAGGATGTCTTGGATGCCATATCTTCATCTTCTGTAGTTTTTTATCAGAATCTGTAATTAAGAAAGGTCAGAGAGCCCGTTGAACGTCTTCAGCAGATAATTTTAATAACCTTTTTACTGCTTGAACATCTGCACGGCTGATTTCAAACTTGGGCCAGTGCTTGTGTTTTATCCTTCGAACCAGATATGTAATCTGAGTCTCTTTATCTTGATTTTTGGCAAAGTCCCAACAGAGAATCCAAGGGACAGAATAAGTAATCAGATATTGTAATAACGGATTGGGCGTCAAAGACCCCAGGTCTGAACAATGTGAAAACACTTTTATGGCGTCTTCAATACTTGTTTGAAATAGTCCAGTCATTGGTCGTATAGTATTGAACCAGCCGACCCACCATTGTGGAAAATGTCTTTGGCAATTTTTTGCAAAATAGATAAACCAGGTGTGATATATGGGTTTGTACCACAGTACTCTTAACCATGCCTTTTGATAATCATAATAATTGTAACCTCCAAGTGGCTGATCAGGAATTTGAACAGAAAAGGTTTTATTTGTGTAGGGATGTTGCCGCCATTGTTCTTTTGTCATAACTCTTAGAATTTTAAGTCGAGAAAAGGCAATTTTGTCAGGGAATCTTTTATCCATGGTGTGGTTTATCTCAATAAACTGAGTTTCTAACAAGATTTGTTCATAAAAGAGCCGGGTTTTATATGGATGTTCTATCCTCCAAAAGAATATCATTTGATAGATAATTCAGAAACAGATAATTCAGAAATAGAAGAAGTAATAGAACAGTTTGAAGATAAGTTAGAACTTAATAAAGTACAATTATATGACAGACCAAGGATTCCTCATTACTATCCTAGACCTTCCCTACCTGATATACAAATAGAAGAAAAATATTCTCAAGGAAGTTATGATGGTAAAAGTATTTACGAATGGAATTTAGACGGTAAAACCGAACAAGGAATCACCGACGTACTAAACGAAATGTGTATGGCAGCTACTGCCTACAAAATAATAAATAATAGTGAGAAAGAGGTAACAAAGATAATAACAGCAGGATTTACTAGACAATTAAAAGGATGGTGGGATAATTATTTATCCGCCTCGCAGAAAACTGAGATATTGACCACTGTAAAACCAAAAATAAGAGAAGGACAGCACTATGCTGTAGAAAATTCTTTTGCCACTTTAATATATGCAATTACTAAACATTTCATAGGAAATCCTCAAAGTATCTCAGAAAAAGCCTCCATCATATTATCTAATTTAACCTGCCCAAAATTACAGGATTTTAGATGGTACAAAGATATGTTTTTATCTAAGGTATTTCTTAGGGAAGATTGTCAACAACCCTACTGGAAAGAAAGGTTCATAGCTGGTTTACCTAGACTATTTGCAGATAGAGTTAGAAATATAATAAAAGGAAAATTTAATGATAATAGTATACACTATGACCTAATAACATATGGAGATTTAATCACAGAGGTAAATACCGAAGGATTAAACCTCTGCAATGAATTAAAACTAAAATCTAAGCTAAAAAAAGATCGAATCAGCAGGCGAAAAGAATTAGGATCTTTCTGTACTCAGTACGGGTACGAAAAGATATCTGCCCCGTCAGCAAAACATAAAGAAAAGAGAATGAAGAAAACTCGGACATCAAAATATCAAAAACCTTTTAGAAAAACATATGATAAGACGAAATATGAAAAACCTAGGTATCATAAGAGTAAAAAGAAGTTTAAAAAGCCTGATACCAATAATAACAAGGGACCCACTTGTTTTAAGTGTGGTAGATTTGGACATCTTAGAAAAGACTGTCCTTTGCTTAAAAAGATAAGGGCACTAGAAATTAATGATAGTTATAAAAAGGAAATCCTCAACTTACTAGGAAAAGAGGATAATAATAGTACCAACACATCAGAAATAGAGAGCATCACTGAATGTGAATGTATAGGACCCTGCCAGTGTTATGAAATTAACACTATAACAAATGAAAATAACTTATTAGATTTAATTTTAAAAGAAGAAGATAGAGATCTTCAGAAAAAATACTTGTTGGAATATGAAACGTATGTTAAGAACAATAAAAAAGAAAGAGTAACTGAAAGTAAACTATATAATCTAAATGAAATACTGTTTAAAAAAGAAAACAAAAAGGAATTATTAACCCTAGAAGGGCTAAAACAGGAAATTAAGTATGTCAGAGAAGAAGTACAAGGACTCAAACAAGAATTAGAACTACTAAAATATTAGCACAAAGGAAAGACCATTGCTATAGATCTCCCAGAAAGTAGTAATAAACAAAATGAAGAATTTATAAATGCACTCTCAAAAATAGAATTCCAGAAATGGTACACATATGTAACTATAGTAATACGAGATTTTAAAATTACAATAAAAGCTTTGCTAGACTCAGGAGCTGACCATAATTGTGTTAGAGAAGGACTAATTCCGACAAAATATTATGAAAAAACAAGAGAAAGATTACATGCAGCCAATAAACAAAAATTGAAAGTAAAATATAAAATTTCGGATGCTCATATATGTAATCACGGTATATGTTTCAAAAATACGTTTTTACTAGTAAAAAATTTGTCACAAGATTTAATATTAGGAACTCCCTTTTTAACCCAGATATACCCTTTTACGGTAACAAACAAAAGACCAGAAACCGAAGTATTAGGAAAACAACTGAGGTTCGAGTTTTGTAAAAATATACAAGAGAGAGATATCTTTATAGTAAAAGAATTAAGCATTCGAAAAGAAGTCTTATTAATCAATAAAAAGAAACACTTACACTCTTTACTAAATGAATTAAATCATACTAAGATAGAAGAAGATTTACAGAAACAAGAAGTTAAACTACAAATGACACAACTACAAAAACAGATTGAAAATGAAATATGTTCAAATCTGCCAAATGCTTTCTGGAGTAGACGCAAACGTATTGTCAATTTACCTTATGAAAAAGAGTTTAAAGAAGAGAATATTCCAACAAAGGCTAGACCTATTCAAATGAACTCAGAATTACTAGGATATTGTAAAGAAGAGATAAAAGGATTACTATAGAAAGGATTAATCCGAAACAGCAAATCTCCTTGGTCATGTGCTGCTTTCTACGTACAAAATAATGCAGAATTAGAACGAGGAGCTCCCAGACTCGTTATTAATTATAAACCACTAAATAAATGTTTACAATGGATTAGATATCCTATCCCAAACAAAAGAGACCTAATTAAAAGGTTATCTGGAGCAACAATATTCTCTAAATTTGATATGAAGTCAGGGTTTTGGCAAATTCAGATACAAGAAGAAGACAAATATAAAACAGCCTTTACTGTTCCCTTCGGACACTACGAATGGAACGTCATGCCATTCGGATTAAAAAATGCACCATCAGAATTTCAGAAGGTAATGAATGATATTTTTAATCCCTATTACAAATTCACAATTGTTTATATAGATGATGTATTAGTATATTCAAAATCTATTACAGAACATTTTAGACATGTTAGAAAATTTCTTACCATAATTAAAGAAAACGGGTTAGTGGTATCAGCATCAAAAATAAAATTATTCCAAACAAAAATACGATTTTTAGGCTATAATATAATCCAAGGAACTATTACTCCTATAGAAAGAAGTATTGAATTTTCAAATAAATTTCCGGATGAAATAAAAGATAAACAACAATTACAGCGTTTCTTAGGATGCCTAAATTATATAGCTGACTTTATACCTAAGATACGGATAATTTGCAAACCCTTGTTCACCAGGTTAAAAAAGAATGCTCCAGAGTGGAGTGAAGAAATGACAACTGTGGTTAAAGAAATAAAACAAAAGGTTAAACAGCTTCCATGCCTAGGGATTCCTCTACCTGAAGCTTTCCTCATAGTTGAAACAGATGCCTCAAAATATGGTTATGGAGGAATATTAAAACAAAAGATTGATAATAAAGAACAACTAGTAAGATATTATTCAGGAATTTGGAATCAGGCAGAAACTAATTACTCTATCGTTAAAAAGGAAGTTTTAGTTATTGTCTTATGCATTAATGCTTTTCAAGATAATTTATTCAATGAAACCTTTTTAATACGTGTAGATTGTTCCTCAGCCAAGTTTATACTAGAAAAAGATGTTAAAAATTTGGTCTCTAAACAGATATTCGCCAGATGTCAAGCTTTGTTATCCAACTTTGATTTTAATATTGAATTTATTAATGGAAAATTAAATAATCTACCTGATTTCTTATCACGAGAGTTTCTGCAGGGATACAGAGAGGATAAAGAAGCAAATAAAAACGAGAAGTAAAAGCTACGACAGGTAAAATGACTAATCCTGTTCCTTATGCACAAGAAAGAACTATTGAAAAATGCATAGAAAAATTAATGGAAATTGATTTTTCAAGAATCTAAGAAATAAGAATGTTAAAAACAAAGTTAATCGAAGGAATACGACAAAGTCTAGATAATCATGTAATTAATCATAGTGTTCTTCCTGATTATTGTGACTGTAAAGAATTTGAGCTAAGAGAACATTTTGGTAGAAAAATGCTACGCGTAATAGAAGAACTCATAGAAGAAAATGAAAGAGAAAATAATTAAGTTAGTTAAAATAAAAGAAAAGGTTGGTAAAAAGATTGACAAAAATTGGCTGAAATACAAACAAAGTAAGAAAAGAAAATATTTACAAAGAATAAATACTCATGTTAATATCTTATGTGAATTGGAAAATGACATTTCAAATTTGCTAAACAGGTAAATGAGATATCAGAGGTTTGAGATCGACGTGGAATTCGCTGAAAACGAATATCCACGAAGATATTGTTTTAATAAATATTGGGTCACCGAGCACTTAAATTCTGATAAAACAAAGGTCATTCAAACATATCGGTATCAACCATTTTTCTCAGTCAAACAGCAAGCAATACGCGCTGAGAAAAAAGAGAAAAAACGCCGAGCAGAAATCAAGAATCTTGACAAATTGGTAAAAATACATGTAAGGACTGGCGGACCAGTTATTGACGTCTTGCGACTGAAGAACTTTGTCCAAAAGGAAATCGACAAAATAGTTCATCTCACTGGATAAAGATGGATAAGAAGAAGTCCTTGACAGCTATTCTGGCCTCCTCCTCTACAGATAAAAGGTATTCTAATTCTCCCCCTTCTTCTCCCGCTTCTCCTTCTGCTTTAATACAGCCCAGTTACTATTCCGCCCTGGTCACTGCCCCTGTAACTCCAGACCAAATAAAACGAAAATCCCTTGTTCCTTTGCCATTATACCCTCAAAGATCTCCCCAAACAATCACCACCAGAACACCTCCACCTCTGATAATTAGAGAGCTTTCTAGCCAAAGAGAAAAACCCGACTTGTACACCCATAAGAGTGACCTTAAAATTATTGAACTAGAAAAAGAAGAAGAAACCAAAGACATAAAAGAGTTATCTGCCCAGATCTTCCCTCTAAAAGAATATCATTTGATAGAACATCCATATAAAACCCGGCTCTTCTATGAACAAATCTTGTTAGAAACTCAGTTTATTGAGATAAACCACACCATGGATAAAAGATTCCCTGACCAAATTGCCTTTTCTCGATTCAAAATTCTAAGAGTTATGACAAAAGTAGAGTGGCGGCAACATCCCTAGACAAATAAAACCTTTTATGTTCAAATTCCTGATCAGCCACTTGGAGGTTACAATTATTATGATTATCAAAAGGCATGGTTACGAGTGCTGTGGTACAAACCCATGTATCACATCTGGTTCATCTATTTTGCATAAAATTGCCAAAGACATTTTCCACAATGGTGGGTCGGCTGGTTCAATACTATACGACCAATGACTGGACTATTTCAAACAAGTATTGAAGAGGCAGCAGCTAGAGGAAAGCAGAGTAAGTCCGTTGGTAGGACTAAAAACTGAAGTATTAGGTAAACAACTTTAACCACAGTTGACAGGTAGAGACTTTTCTGTAGTTTCTATAACATAGTCGTGAGTGAATAGGTTTTGAAAACCAAAACCTGTTTCATATATTTTATTATTAGGAATCTTTGGTATGTTCCAATTTTGTAATTTCTGCTCAATAGCAGAAATATGCAGTTCTCGAGTATTATCGATATCCATTAGATATGATTATAGGTAAAGAATGAACAAAGTGAAAGACACAGTCCCAATAGAGAATCCAAGGGACAGAATAAGTAATCAGATATTGTAATAACGGATTGGGTGTCAAAGTCCCCAGGTCTGAGCAATGTGAAAACCCTAAATTTGTATTTATTTTTAAATTTTAATAATTTATTATTATCTATTAATTCTTGTTGCTCTATCTTTGGACTGACAGGTAGAGACTTTTCTGTAGTTTCTATAACATAGTCGTGAGTGAATAGGCTTTGAAAACCAAAACCTGTTTCATATATTTTATTATTAGGAATCTTTGGTATGTTCCAATTTTGTAATTTCTGCTCAATAGCAGAAATATGTAGTTCTCGAGTATTATCGATATCCATTAGATATGATTATAGGTAAAGAATGAACCAAGTGAAAGACACAAATATGAGAGACATCCTATTCTTAAAACAACAACATACTATAAAACACAATAGCAAAACGTAATCAAGTATAGATGATATCAGAAGGTGATTAACAATACCATATATTGACAAGAGCTCACGCTAGGGCCTACCAACGGACTTACTCTGCTTTCCTCTAGCTGCTGCCGGGAACGGTAGTTTTGAAACTCAAAGTAGAGACGCCAAAGAGAAAATTATTATTTTGTTTATTGTTTGATATTGACGATAATTTTAATAATTTTTTTAAGAGTATTATTTTCAAACCAATCTCTCTTTGGATAGATTTAATGCACGTCTAATTTTATTTTCTATCTGATAAATTTCTCTCAAAAAATAAAATATCACAAAAGTCTTATTATAGAAAAAGATCATAAATTCTGTTGTTTTGAACCTTAGATCTTTACCTACATAATTAATGAGAAATTAATGAATTATTTTGTTCATCTATATCGCATGCCATTGATTGTGTAATCACAAATAGAAGATGCATTGTATAAGTTATAAATATTTATAGGAAACAATCTCCACTAGTACAGTAATAAACAGATATTGCAATAAGTAGGAATTAATCACATGATAAGTTATACAAAGATAGAACTACCAGCCTCATCAATTTTTAGAAGGCTCATTTGTATTAATAACTATAGTAAAATCATAGACCGTTTCAATATATTTTATCTTATAAAATTTCTTTACCAACAATTCAGTTCATCACCAAAGCTTTCTTCAAACAACCACAAGAAATACTACCTTTTGTCGGAAAGTAGTAGTCATGGGAATGGTTGAGAACAAAATGATGGTCACTTTTACTTTAACACTCATTTTGTTTACACAAGGGCAAGAATTCAGTGAATTCTTGGCTCCTTCACCAGAAATAATTAAAGATGTTTCAATATGTTCATTTAAAGTGCCAGAATATTATGGGGAACAGGTTGTAAACGGTTTGTTTGGCAAAGAAAAACTTTCCAAGGAGGCTAGCATTTTGGTTGCAAGATGGGGAAAAAAGTGTCATTACGAATTCACTGATTATATTATATCCAAATATAATATAGTAGAGACGGGTGATGTTTTTAGAAGGAGCATAACAATTTGGAATGATAGTGTTTCTCTTGTGGAAGAGCTCTCTAATCTTTTCAAATTCGTACTCCACAATTAGAAAAGATGTAAAACTTAATTAAGTCAAGTACGAAGTCTATCTTGTTCTTGTTTTCATTCAATATTATATTAGTAAGATTTATTCGAGTTAAGCACACTAGTGTTAGATGAATATTTTATAAATATATGCTCAAAAATAAAAATATAGATTTCGATAAAAATACAATAAAAAAATTTATAATAGACTGTTTGCATTAATTCGAAATGGAAAGGTTGTAATTTTATTTTTTTTCGAATTTTGATCATCTAGAGACATGACACTGATTATTATGGATATTAATAAAATTTAGTTAAATAAACTACTTTAACCCTCTCTCTATACTCTAAATATAGAAATTGGATATAAAAGACCCGACTATGATCAAAATTTAAACAAAAATAAGATAAAATACTTATTTGCTAGGTAAAGAGAGTTTCTTCGAGTCTATTAATTCTCCTTAAGTCCTGTTTCTATATTTAGAAAACACACATGGACTCATCCTGGATTATCTTGGAAAGTTGATATTATCAGTTTTGTAGAAAGTTATTAAATCACAACTCAGCTGTTATGATCACGCAAACGCTCTATTAAAGTCAGCTTGATCGCTTCTCCGAGTCACATTTTCGTTTGTTTCTTAAACGACATAAGAAATTAACCTTTGAAGAAACCCTTTAGTTTGTAGAAAATACTAGAGAAACCAAAGACAAATATATTCCTTCTATCTAGCATCTCATCTTGCGTAGTAACTATCAACTTAATAACAACAAATCAACTTAGTTTTTACCTCAAAAAACTCTATACCTAATTATATTTCAAGGTAGTTTTGAAACTCAAAGTAGAGAAATTTTATTTTCTATATGATAAATTTATAGAAAATCTGACGATCTTGCTCGTGTTTGTTGATGATATTGTGCTCATTGGCAACAACAATGATGAATGTAAAAGATGTGTTCTTTTTTAATGGAACAACAACATCAACTCGCCCATGTTACAGGTGAATACATGAAAGATTCAGGCCAATATAGAAGATTAATTGGGATACTACTATACTTGACAATAACGAGACCAGAGATCACTTATGCAGTCCATATATTAAGCCAGTTTATGCAAGCACCACGAAAGAAACAGTGGGATGCAGGAATCAGAATTGTGCATTACTTAAAGACAAATATCAATCAAGGAATTATGTTGCCTAGAGACAATACATATCTAAAGTTAATTGGGTATTGTGATGCTGATTGGGGTTGTTGTCCCATTACAAGAAGATCAATTACTGGTTATTTCATTACTCTTGGGAATGCACCAATTTCTTGGAAATCTAATAAACAAGCTACTGTCTCAAGATCCTCAGCAGAGTCAGAATACAAGGAAATGGAAAGTGTTGTGAGTGAATTAATATGGCTGAAGGAATCGCTCAGTTTTCTTAAAGTTGAGATTATTCGAATATTGGGAATAAAATCAGCAAAGTAGTTTAAACATCCTAAAAATCTTTGTAGTTGTTGTTTATCTTTTATTTCATTAGGGAATTTATCAGAAAATTCTATACTTCTGTCTATTGGAGTGTAGGTTCCCTGATCTATGTTATATCCTAAGAATCTTATCTTGGTTTGAAATAATTTTAATTTCGTGGCTGAAACTACCAGTCCATTTTCTTTCACAATATCAACGAATTTCTTGACATGTCTAAAATGTTCTGTGATTGATTTCGAGTATACTAATACATCATGTTTTGGAATTCTGAAGGGACATTTTTAAGTCCGAATGGCATTACGTTCCATTCGTAGTGACCAAAAGAGACAGTGAATGCGGTCTTATATTTATCTTCCTCTTTTATTTGTATTTGCCAAAATCCTGATTTCATATCAAATTTTGAAAAGATGATTGCGCCTGACAATCTTTTTATTAAGTCTCTTTTTTTGGGGATAGGATATCGAATCCATTGTAAGCACTTAACGGCTCCATCTGCAAAGCATAAAAAGGTTATCAAGAAAACAAAAAGAAATAATAACTATCAAAAATTCATGAAAAAGAACTATGAAAAACCTCGAGATGATAAACTTAATTATAAAAAGAATAGGAACAAAAGAAAATTCAAAAGAAATGATAACAATAATAATAACAAATAACGCGGTCCCACCTGCTATAAATGTGGAAGGTTTGGACACATTAAACAAGATTGCCCTCTCCTTAAAAAAATAAGAGCCCTAGAAATAAATGATAGTGAAAAAGAAGAAATACTGAACATGTTGAGAAAAGAAGAGACCACAAGTGAATCTGATCATAATACCAGTATAGACGATTGTGGATGCATAGGTCCATGTCAATGTTATGAAATCAATACGATTTTAGAAGACAAAACTCTGTTTGTTTAATTATGAAGGTAGAACACCCAGAATTACAGAAACAATACTTATAGGAATATAGGTTATATGTTAAGGATAGTACGCCCCAAGAAAGCAATAATAAAACATACAACTTAAATAAAATATTATTCAAAAAGGAGAAAAATAAAGAACTATTAACCCTAGAAGGACTAAAACACGAAATCCGATGTGTCAAAGAAGAGGTAGCAAGTATGAAAACTGAGTTAGATAAAATGAAATATTCCGTGAAAGGAAAAGCGGTAATAGGCAAATTTATAGAAAGAAGTAACCAAGAAAATGAAGAATTCATAAATGCTATCTCACGAATAGAATTTCAAAAATGGTACACTTATGTCACTATCATCATAAAAGATTTTAAAATACACATAAAAGCCTTACTAGACTCTGGAGCGGATCATAATTGCGTTAGGGAAGGTCTAATCCCAACAAAATATTATGAGAAGACCAGAGAAAGGCTACATGCAGCCAATAGACAAAAATTAGAGGTTAAATATAAAATAACAGATGCCCACATATGTAATCAAGGAATATGTTTTAAAAATACTTTTTTGTTACTTAAAAATTTATCGCAAGACTTAATTCTAGGAATCCCTTTTTTAACTCAAATATACCCCTTTCTAGTAAATAATAAGGGATTAGTAACAGAAATTTTGGGAAAACAGATCACCTTTGAATTCTGTAAAAACATAGAAGAAAGGGATATATCTATAATAAAAACGTTAGGAATTAAAAAGGAAGTCTTATTAATCAATAAAAAGAAACATTTACATTTCTTAACCAATGAATTTAACCTGAGACAAATAGAAAAAGAGCTACAAAATACAGAAATAATAAAACGAATAAACGAACTCCAACACCAAATAGAAAAAGAAATCTGTTCAAACCTACCTAATGCTTTTTGGAATAGAAAAAGACATATAGTCAAATTACCATATGAGAAAGACTTTAAAGAAACAGATATCCCAACAAAGGCTAGACCTATTCAAATGAATACATAATTATTAGAATACTGTAAAAAGGAAATCAGAGAATTTCTAGATAAAAAATTCATAAGAGAAAGCAAGTCTCCATGGTCTTGTGCGGCATTTTACGTACAAAACCAAGTAGAGTTAGAAAGAGGAGCACCTAGGTTAGTTATAAACTAGAAACCTTTAAATAAGTGCTTACAATGGATTCGATATCCTATCCCAAACAAAAGAGACTTAATAAAAAGATTGTCAGGCGCAATCATCTTTTCGAAATTTGATATGAAATCGGGATTTTGGCAAATACAAATAAAAGAGGAAGATAAATATAAGACTGCATTCACTGTCCCTTTTGGTCACTACGAATGGAACGTAATGCCATTCGGACTTAAAAATGCCCCTTCAGAATTCCAAAACATGATGAATGATATATTTAATCCTTACTATCGTTTTACTATTGTCTATATTGATGATGTATTAGTATACTCGAAATCAATCACAGAACATTTTAGACATGTCAAGAAATTCTTTGATATTGTGAAAAAAAATGGACTGGTAGTTTCAGCCACGAAATTAAAATTATTTCAAACCAAGATAAGATTCTTAGGATATAACATAGATCAGGGAACCTACACTCCTATAGACAGAAGTATACAATTTTCTGATAAATTCCCTAATGAAATAAAAGATAAACAACAACTACAAAGATTTTTAGGGTGTTTAAACTACGTTGCTGATTTTATTCCCAATATTCGAATAATCTGTAAACCGTTATATAAACGTTTAAGAAAGGATGCTCCAGCATGGGACGAAGACATGACTAGAATAGTTAAAGAGATAAAACAAAAGGTGAAAGGTAGGGTTGATTGAAGAAAGCTTTGGTGATGAACTGAATTGTTGGTAAAGAAATTTTATAAGATAAAATATATTGAAACGGTCTGTGATTTTACTATAGTTATTAATACAAATGTGACTTCTAAAAATTGATAAGGCTGGTAGTTCTATTTTTGTATAACTTATCATCTGATTAATTCCTACTTATTGCAACATCTGTTTATTACTGTACTAGTGGAAATTGTTTCCTATAAATATTTATAACTTATACAATGCATCTTCTATTTATGATTATACAATCAATGGCATGCGATATAGATGAACAAAATAATTCATTAATTTCTCATTAATTATGTAGGTAAAGATCTAAGGTTCAAAACAACAGAATTTATGATTGCCTCCCTTGTCTCCAACCCATAGTGACATGGCTATACCCAGTATATACAATACTCATTAGAGTTGAGTATTGTATGTACTGGGTATAGCCATGTCACTATGGGTTGGAGACAAGGGAGGCGATCCCTGTTTTTCAAGAGGAGCAGAAGAGGTGGCTGTATCATTTTTGGCTGTATAATAAGAGCGGGGAATGCTTTTAGTATAATCTACACCTTTTAAGGAATGTTGTTTTTCAGAAAAGAAAGATTTATATTTTTGAGACATCGAATACCTAGTCGACAGAGATTGTCGAGGGGGTTCGATTGGTCTTTTAAATATGATTTCAGGATGACCTTTATTAGTTTCAATAATCTCAAGGGGTTGAGTTCGAGGAGGAATAGGTTTGGGAGGTACTATATTAAGTATTTGCCAATTGTCTGGGTATGTTATTTGATTCCAATCTATTAACTTGGGTGTATGAATATTAACATGTTCATAATTGGCTTCTATTAGAACTGTAGATTCTTTTGCAGATTCTATGTTTTCTCGAGGACTTAAATTAGACTTCATGACCTTGTATTGAATCCTATATATTATTGCTACATTCTTAAAACTTTCTATCATTGTGGTTGGTATCTTCATATTTAATGTTAATGTTTTACTTAAATTTTTGTCAAATAAATCTATACTAAAATTTGGATAACAGTTGAAATATACTGGACCTGTTGCCAAATTTGATTCATAGACTGCTAGCAAGGAGTCAGTGAATGACGTAAACCTAGCATCTTGTAAACACATTAAGATAGGTGAATCTAAGCCTATCTTATGTCAAAGTTTTATTGCTATTTGAACTAGTCCTATATGCATGAATTTATATTTATTTTAAAATTTTAATAGTTTATTATTATCTATTAATTCTAATTGCTCTATTTTGGGATTAACTGGTAGAGATTTTTCAGTTGTTTCTATAACATAGTCATGTGTAAACAGGGTTTGAAAACCAAATCCTGTTTCATATATTTTATTATTTGGAATTTTTGGTATATTCTAATTTTTCAATTTCTGTTCTATCGCAGAAATATGCATTTCCCGTGTATTATCAATGTCCATTTGTTAGACGACTAATCAACAAATAAGCAGAAAACAAATATTCAGACGAATAAAATCCCTATCCATAGCAATCGTAAACACTCATACTTTAAACACATAGTCAAGTGTAAATCTAGGATAAATAGTATTAGAACTAGACATAGTATACCATATTCATAACATATTGAAGAGGAAACACACTCAGGCTTACCAAACGGTCTTACTTCGCTTCCTGCGTCTGCCGAGAACACCTTACACCACGCTATCAACCTCCTCAATATATTTTGAACAAGGCACGCCAAGCTGGCTCCGCTACCATCTATGTAGGATCGAACTCGAGCTATGTGTTTAGGTATGATTGTTGTTAATTGCACAGGATAAGGGGGCTGTATTTAGCTAGTCATACTATTGGAGTGGTGGATCGAGTGATAAAATGACATATGGTTTTATCATGTGAATAGCTAAGAACTTAGACTGAAATTGAGAGCACGGACATAACTGAAATACTTCACACTTTCATTCAAGATAATTCAAAGTCGGCCTACAACTGAGAGGACTCGACTTATTTATTGCAGAGTCTTTTATCAATTGGACTATTATAACCTTTTTTTTATTAAATAATTGATACCCTGGAGATAAAAGTAAATAAAGTTTACACCACTTCTTTTTGTCGGCTGCTTTTCTGGTGGACCATTGCTTTTGCCAGTGCGTCAGTTGTCTGTCTTGCCGTGTCTGCCATTTTAACTTGTGTCACTAGTTGCATCATCGTGTATTCTGCGTCACTGCTTGCGTCATGTATCAATTATTGTGATAGGTAAGTAACAAGTCTTTGTCAGGATCATGATTTGCGAAAGGATCGTTGTCTTCATCATCATTTTAATCCATCTCTTGTCGTTTGCCGTAGATTTCTTTCAATTTTTCTAAAGAAGAGGCTCGTGACATCATATCTTCATCAATTGCTTTTTCTTTTTGAACAAGTACCCTTTTGATCTCATCTTCACCTAGTTTTAACAGAGTCTTCACAGCTTGAATATCTGTTCTTTTAACTTCATACTTGGGTCAGTTCTTTTGTTTGATGCGTCGGACCAAGAAAGTAATTTGAGTGGACGAATCTTGATTCTTTGCGAGATCCCATCAAATTATCCAAGGGACTCCAAAAGTAATCAGATATTGTAATAAAAGGAGATTTATGAGGTTTTCTAAATCAGTGAAATGAGAGAAAATCTTGATGGCATCTTCAATAGGCCTTTGGAATAATCCTGAGATAGGCTTCAGAGTATGGAACCAAGAATGTGAGGAACCCCCCCAGGAGGAACCCCTTCCAAGGTATTGTCTGGCCCTCTGGCCCTCGGCCCACTGGCCGGCAACCAGGCAACCAGGAGCCCTCGGTCCAAAGGCCGGAAACTCTGGCCCATGACTATTCGATCCCCTGGCCGCAGCCACTGGGACTCGAACCTCCGTCATGGCACCTTTTATTCCTCCTAAGAGGACGCCTCTCACCAATTCAGCTGCAGCTGAATTGGTGAGAGGCGTCCTCTTAGGAGGAATAAAAGGTGCCATGACGGAGGTTCGAGTCCCAGTGGCTGCGGCCAGGGGATCGAATAGTCATGGGCCAGAGTTTCCGGCCTTTGGACCGAGGGCTCCTGGTTGCCTGGTTGCCGGCCAGTGAGCCGAGGGCCAGAGGGCCAGACAATACCTTGGAAGAGGTTTCTCCTGGGGGGGTTCCTCACAAAGAAATCCACCATTGAGGAAAGGTTCTTTGACAGGTTTTTGAAAAATATACAAACCATGTATGATAAGTTCGTTTGTACCAAAGGAATCTCAACCAAGCTTTTTGGTAATCAAAATAATTGTAACTCGAAAGTTATTGATTTGGTGTTTTTGCAGAAAATATTTTATTTGTGAATGGATGTTGTCTCCATTCATCTTTGGTCATGACTCTCAGAATTTTAATTCTGGAAAATGCAATTTGATGTGAAAACTTTTTATCCATGGTGTGGGAGATTTCAACAGACTGGGTTTCTAGCAGGATTTGTTCATTAAAAATGGGCTTTTATATGGATGGTCCAGCATATGATATTCACAGGGAGGAAAAAGTTGTATCACGAGCTCTTTTATTTCTTTTTTCTTATCAGATTTTTCGAGCTCAATTATTTTAATATTAGTTTTATGGGTGTAAAGATCGGTTTTTTTTGGCTGATTATAGAGATCTTTGAAGATAGAAGGAGGTGGTCTGGAAGAGATACTCTGGGGTCTCTTTGTGGATATAGTGGTAATGGAACAAGGCCCTTTTTCTTAACTTGCTCTGGGGTAATAGGAGTGATGGGAGGAGTTATTAGAGCCGAAAAATAGCTAGGTTGTATATATGGGACAGGTGAGGAAGGAGAAGAAGGAGGAGAGTTCGTATATCTTTCTTTTGAAGTGGAAGCCAACATTGCTGATAACGACTTTTTCTTCTCCATGTTGTCCTAGATTAGAACAGGCAATTTGTTGAGGCTTCTTTTCAAATATTTGACCAGATCTCGTAATTCTGCAATACTCAATCCAATGTTCTCTTTGGTAATGATTCTTCTGTTCAATACTGCTTGTACAGCTTTTAGTTCGTCGCGTAAAGATCTTCGTTCTTCTTCAATGTCGTGTGCCTGTTGTTTGAGAGTAAAAATTCTCTGATACCTATGAATTCGAGTAATAGTCTTTTTATCCTTTGATAGGGTATCAGTGATCCAGAAGCGGCCAAATCGGCTATGCTTTGGATATTCTCCGTCTTTAAAAGAGTAGAATGGGCCTATATCCTCAGGGCTCAAACCTCAAACAATGCATCAATCGACTAATTAATCTAATGCACGTTAAATCTCCGAAACGACACGTCGTGCAAATTATCGACACACCACTAACGACATGACGTTCTAGACATTCTAAACATGACACCTAGGCTCTATGACTATGTCCACGTCACTCGGTCAAAAGGTCAGCTATGACGGTCAAATGGTCAACTCACTCAAATCGACCAATCCGAACAATCTAACTAAATCTGACTGTTGACTAGACTATCAAAAAGACGGGTTCTCACAACAAACACTTCTGAAAATCAGAAGTACATAGGCAGGAAAACATATTAGGTTATTCACGCTACTAGGAAAAGAAAAGGCCATCCCCTTCCACCAGATCACTGATACCCTACATAGGACAGTGTTTTTCTTATGAGTTGTTTATCTAGTAATTCCTTTATTTCCTTTTTACAATATTCTAGTAATTCAACATTCATTTGAATTGGTCTTGCTTTTGTTGGTATATCTGTTTCTTTAAAGTCTTTGTCATATGGTAACTTAACCACATGTTTCTTTCTATTCCAAAAGGCATTAGGTAGAGTTGAACAAATTTCTTCTTCAATCTGTTTTTGTAGTTGTGTTATTTGTTTTGTCGTTTCTGGAGTTCGCAATTCTTCTTCTATCCTAGTAGAGTTTAATTCATTTATTAACGAGTGCAAATGTTTTCTCTTATTTATTAATAAGATTTCTTTTTTGATTCCCAATTCTTTTATAATTGATATATCTCTTTCTTCTATTTTTCTACAAAATTCAAAGGTGATTTATTTTTCTAATACTTTTGTCTCTAGTCCCTTATGATTTACCGTGAAAGGATATATTTGAGTTAAAAATGGGGTTCTCAATATTAAATCTTGAGATAAATTTCTAACTAACAAGAAGGTGTTGTTGAAACAGATTCCTTGGTTACATTTATGGGCGTCTGATATTTTATATTTGACTTCTAATTTTTGTTTATTAGCTGCATGTAATCTTTCTATAGTTTTTTCATAATATTTTGTAGGGATTAATCCTTCTCTAACACAATTATGATCTGCTCCGGAATCTATTAAGGCTTTTATGTGTATCTTAAAATCTTTTATAACTATCGTTACATAAGTGTACCATTTTTGAAATTCTATTCTTTATAGAGCATTTATGAATTCCTCGTTTTCTTGGTTACTAGTTTCTGGAAATTCTGTCATTACAGTTTTTCCTTTCATAGAATATTTCATTGTTTCTAATTCTTCTTTGAGAATTGCTACCTCCTGTTTTACATTGCAAATTTCTTGTTTTAGACCTTCTAGGGTTAATAATTCTTTTTTATTTTCTCTTTTGAATAATATTTCATTTAAGTTGTATGTTTTATTTCACTCTGTTGACGTTTGCTATCGTTAACATATGACCTATATTCTTCTAAGTATTTTCGTTGTAATTCTGAGTTTTCTACTTTCATGATCAAATCAAATAAGTCTTTTTCTTCGGAGATAGTATTGATCTCATAACATTGACATGGGCCTATACACCCACACTCATCTATACTTGTATTATAATCACATTCACTTGTGCTTTCATCTTCTCTTAATAGATTTAATATTTCCTCTTTTTCATTATCACCTATTTCTAAAGCTCTTATTTTCTTTAAAAGGGGGCAATCTCTTTAAATATGTCCAAACCGTCCACATTTATAACAGGTTGGACCCTGTTTTTTAGTATAGGTATTTTTTTGAAATTCTTTTTTCTTCCGCTTATATTTAGGTCTTTCAAATTTTGGTCTCTCATAGGTTTTTCTAAATGGTTTTCTATACCTATGTTTTTTAACAATCTTTTTGTGTTTTGCAGATGGGGCAGTTATCTTTTCATAGCCATATTGAGTACAAAAAGATCCTAACTCTTTTCTACCACTAAGTTTGTCTTGTTTTAGCTTAGATTTTAATTTTAATTCATTACATAGATTTAAACCTTCGGTATTTACTTCAGTTACTAAGTCTCCATATGTAATCATATCGTAATGAATATTATTATCATTAAAGTTTCTCTTTATCCTACCCGATCAGCAAACAACCTAGGTAATCCGGCTATAAACCGTTCTTTCCAGTATGCTTGCTGGCAATCTTCTCTTGCAAATATTTTGGATAGAAACATGTCTTTATACCATCTAAAGTCTTGTAATTTTGGAAAAGTTAAATTTGTGAGAATTATTGAAGCCTTTTCTGCTATACTTTGAAGGTTTCCTATAAAATGTTTAGTGATAGCATATATTAGTGTTGCAAAGGGACAGAATCTGATCATATAGAAATAGATAATTTCACAGAATAATTTGAAGAAAAATTAGAAATAGATAGAGTACAAATATATGATCGACCTAGAATACCTATTACTACCCACGACCTTCATTACCAGATATACAACATGAAGAAAGGTATTCTTTAGGTAGTTATGATGGCAAAAGTATATATGAATGGAACATAGATGGAAAAATAGAACATGAAATAACAGATATGTTAAACGAGATGTGTATGGCAGCCACTGCCTATAAAACTATGAATAATAGCGAACGAGAAATAACTAGGATAATAACTTCAGGATTTACTGGACAGCTAAAAGGTTGGTGGGATAATTACTTATCCCCGTCAGATAAAAATGAGATATTAATGACTGTAAAACTTGAGATAAGAGAAGGACAAACATATAAAGTAGAAAACTCCTTTGCAACACTAATATATGCTATCAGTCCCTCGCATAGCCCTTCGAATACACTGTGGGTGTTAGCCTTTGGTCGAGGACTATCTGACCCAAAAACCAGAACTTTTGGGATACAATATTCTGCCGAAAAACCATAATTAATACGAGTATTTTAGGCCGAAAAGGAGAGTATAATGCTCAAAGTTGTTAGTACCTCGCATAGCTCTTCGAATACACTGTGGGTGTTAGCCTTTGGTCGAGGACTATCTGACCCAAAAACAAGAATTTTTGGGATATAATATTCTGCCGAAAAACCAGAATTAAAACGAGTATTTTAGGCCGAAAAGGAGAGTTTAATGCTCAAAGTTATCAGTCCCTCGCATAGCCCTTCGAATACACTGTGGGTGTTAGCCTTTGGTCGAGACTATCTGACCCAAAAACAAGAATTTTTGGGATACAATATTCTGCCGAAAAACCAAAATTAATACGAGTATTTTAGGCCGGAAAGGAGAGTTTAATGCTCAAAGTTATCAGTCCCTTGCATAGCCCTTCGAATACCTTGTGGGTGTTAGCCTTTGGTCGAAGACTATTTGACCCAAAAACCAGAATTTTTGGGATACAATATTCTGCCGAAAAAAACAGAATTAATACGAGTATTTTAGGCCGAAAAGGAGAGTTTATAACCTCGCATAACCCTTACCTCCTCAAATAAGAAAGAATTCACAACATGTTTCACATTTCAATGTTGAGAAATCATGTGTGAGACCCTACTCATGTGCTCGAAGAACCACCAATCAAGGTTGCTAAAGACCTATCCTATCCCGTACAACCAGTTGCCATACTAGATTGGTCAGTTCGTCAACTTCACAGTCGAAGTGTGCCTATGGTATGAGTTGTTTGGCGTAATGGCCAAATCGAGGAACAGTCTTGGGAAACTATGGAATCTATGCATGCAAAGTTTCCTTACCTGTTTGCTTAGGTACTTGTGCAAAAATTTCGAGGACGAAATTCTTATAAAGAGGGGAGGATGTGAGATCCTGAATTTTGAGTCCTAGAAGTCTAGTAGCCAGTGCAAGTGAAAAGAACATTTTACCCCTAAAGAAAAGGATATGTGATGGCTGATATTGGTATGAAATGATTAGTAATTATTTTTGATTTTAATTCCTTTTAATTTGATTCTTTATTGGTTGATAATTACGTTAGAAAATAAAATCCCTAAAATTAAGGGAGGATAATTACAGAATTAAATTTTGACAATTATCTTACTTTAATCTAACCCTTAAAGTAGAAAAATTAATCCCATAATCACCCTACATAAAGAGGAAGTCGGCCACACTTAAATCTTACACAGAAAATATATAAAATTTGTCCAACCAAAAACCCTACACCTCCCTATTATTGCCAAAATCTACTTTAACTTTAAAATAGCATAACTCTCTCATCGTTTGTTAGATTCTTGCAAATAATAGCTTGTTGGAAAGCTATTTTCGTCCTCTATCCAATAATTTTGAGTTTTATATCTGAAGGTTAGTTTTTATCTATCATAATTTAGGTCATAAATCGGCGGGATTAAGTTTCAAAATTTTGGGATTCTGCCTTCAATTGATTTCTGTTGTTGTTCTTCTTGTTCATATAATTGTTTAGAATCCTTTCATGATGTAAAATTATGAATCCATCCTTTGAATTTTCCCTATACATGAAATCGGCTTGCCCTACCTTTGCCCTATTTGTTGTCTATCTTGATCAATTGATTAATCTATTAGATTTTGGTCTTGTTTCCTTTAGTTGTACATGTTACAAAAACCTAATCCTTCCTTATTAACATGAAATCGCAACCCAATTACCTTGTATGCATGAAATCACAATTTTCCTTTTGCCTTATTCCTATTGACGAAATTTGCATAGTTAATTAGAATGGTAACTCAGGTTGAATCTTGTTAAGTTCTTGGCTATCACATCACACATCCAAAGGAGAGACACCTACTGCATCTAATTACTGGTTTCTAATAGGTTTGGTGAGTGAAATTGATAAGGAAATAGGGTATTCAATTGGTTATTGAGTATATATGCTTAGTTTGGTTTTGTCTTTGCTTTATGATGTTATAGGTGGTTCGGATCCCTTGAATAAAGTCAAAGGAATAGCTTCTTGTTCAGAGACAAGAGAGGTAGGATCTACGCCTCATTGGTTTCTTCAGAGATTCTTGTTGTTTGTTTGTTAATTTCGGTACCTACATGTATGATAAGTATATACGCATATGTTGTAGCAAGTATGCTTGAATTGAGGATCAAGATATGATCCTCTAGGCTATACCGAACCCTTGAGTTAGGTTATGAGTGCCTAATTTGCATGTGTTGTGTGCATTGAACATGTTGAATGTGTTCTGACATGATTGAGAATACCCTGTTGTGGTATTATGCTATATGCTTGCCTGTGTGTGCTTGTACGTGTTTGTGTGTCAGGATCCTTTTCCGATGGCTATTCGGGGTAAGTGCTGATACTCCTAGGGAGAGGAGAGTTTTTTACTAGTATGGGAGTCGTATGGGTTGCAATCCCTAGCATGTATACGCTGGATGCCTGGTCCTTGTGTGGCTAGACACCTTGTCCTTTGTGTGGCAAGATGCCCTTATTTTTGTGTGGTTTGGATGCCCTTATCCTTGTGTGGTTTTGATGCCCTTATCCTTGTGTGGTTTGGATGCCCTTGTCCTTGTGTGGTTTTGATGCCTTGTCCGTGTGTGGCAGGATGAATAAGCTTGCTGATTAGCTTGTGTGCTAACCTCTTTTACCCTCTGTGCAACGAAACCTTGGACAACACAGGTCGAAAGGGATGACCTTTTCCTATTGTTGAGATGATTGATGAATTTTTCCTGCCTGTATACTTCTGACTTTCTGAAATGTTTGCAGTCCACCCTCAGCCTTAGTTTCGGCCCTAACCTTGGATTGATTCTTGAATTGCGTGATACTATTAGATGTGTAAGGATGATCTGATGTTGATTGGAAGATGTTTGTTTAAGATTTTTGTAGATCTTATAATGTTATGACCCTACTGAGATTTTTAAAATCTCATCTTGTTGTTTTCACCAATTTTTCAGGTTTAGGTACATTTGCTGTTTATGGTAGCAGTGCGTGAGAATCAAGGTTGCACAGCGGGGCAATATCGCATCACATTTGCATATTTTGTCTGCTTGGTTGCTTCCGCATACAATATGATCATTGATTGGACTATTTTTCTGGTTTCTCAAGTTTCCTCCTTTTCTTTTTGTTTCTGAACTATGTTGGGGTTATTTATTATAAAATTTGTTCAGTTTTTATAATTTAGAAAATAATAATATTTATTAATCATATTTAATATTATTTAAATAAAATAATATAGAGACAAAATGACAAGTTTCTGCATTATTTTGAGTAAGGTTGGTCAAAATGGCAGCAAGCCTTTGTAAAGACTCAAACCAAACCTATAAGGACTCTTACCATCGTAAAACTCGAATAAGCTTTTGCAAGGTCTATTCGAATCCCACAAGACTTAAGTCTTATTAGTTGTCAATTTTATTAGTACATTCAAAAGTTTTTACAGGTTGGAGCATGTAAATCTTCAAGCAATAATCTGACTTGTGGGTGTTAGCCTTTGGTCTAGGATAATCTGACCAAAAAACCTGATTTTTTTAGACACCATATTCGATAGTAAAACCAGAATTAATACGAGTTTTTTGGCTGAAAAAGAGAGTATAATGCTTAAAGTTGACACTCCCTCGCTTAGCCTCCCTAAACAGTGTGGGTTTTAGCCTTTGATCGAGTACAATTTGACCCAAAAATTTGAATTTTTGGGACACCATATTCGGTAGTAAAACCACAATTACAACGAGTATTTTAGGCCGAAAAAGAGAGTGTAATGCTCAAAGTTGACACTCCCTCGCTTAGTCTCCATAAACAGTGTGGGTGTTAGCCTTTGATCGAGTACAATTTGACCAAAAAACCTGAATTTTTGGGACACCATATTCGGTAGTAAAACCAGAATTAATACGAGTTTTTTAGGTTGAAAAGGAGAGTGTAATGCTCAAAGTTGACACTCCCTCGCTTACCCTCTATAAACAGTGTGGGTGTTATCCTTTGGTCTCGGACAATCTGACCCAAAAACCTAAATTTTTGGACACCATATTCGGTAGTAAAACCACAATTACAACAATTATTTTAGGCCGAAAAAGAGAGTGCAATGCTCAAAGTTGACACTCCCTCGCTTACCTTCCCTAAACAGTGTGGGTGTTAGCCTTTGGTTGAGGACAATCTGACACAAAAACCTGATTTTTTGAGACACCATATACGGTAGTAAAACCAGAATTAATACAAGTTTTTTGGCTGAAAAAGACGAAAGGCTAAAGAAATCTCAAACACCAACCAATATTCATAAAAGATTTTGGAAATAAGAAGGAATAGAAGTTGGAAAGCCAGAAAGTAAGTTCAAACATAAGCAAAGGTCTATTCCAATTCCACAAGGCTCAAGTTTTACTAGTTATTAATTTTATTAGTTCATTCATATGCTTTTACAGGTTGGAGCATGTAATTCTTCAAGCAATATTCTGACTTGTACGGAGTGAAAGAAAACATCAGCGGAAGATTTTTATAAATGCTAACAACTAGTGGAATCATAACACACAAGTCCCAAAGAAATATCAAACACCAACCAATGTTCATAACAGATTTCGGAAATAAGAAGGAACAGAAGTTGGAAAGCCAGAAAGTAGGTTCAAACATAAGCAAAGGTCTATTCCAATTCCACAAGGCTCAAGTCTTACTAGTCGTCAATTTTATTAGTTTATTCATATGCTTTTACAGGTTGGAGCATGTAATTCTTCAAGCAATATTCTGACTTGTACGAAGTGAAAGAAAACATCAGCAGAAGATTTTTATAAATGCTAACAACTAGTGGAATTTTAACACACAAGTCCTAAAGAAATCTCAAACACCAACCAATATCCTTAAAAGATTTCGGAAATAAGAAGGAACAGAAGTTGGAAAGCCAGAAAGTAGGTTCAAACATAAACGAGCATGCGCAATCAATAGAAAACTATCAAGAAAGTGCAATCTAAATATGAAGCAATTCATCTTGTCGTGCAGCCTTGATGTAAGGACCCAAACCCAACCTATTAGGACCCTTACCGCCGTGAAACCCAAATAAGCCCTCTCAAGGTCCTATTTGAATCCCACAAGGCTCAAGTCACCTAATCATCAATTTTATTGGTTGATTTATATGCTATTTAAAAATTGGAGCATGTTCATATATTAATAAATTTCTGGCTTATACAAAGGAAAGAAAACATCAGCGAAAGACTTATATTAATACTCAAAACAAGTGAAAACATAACACACAAGTTCCATAGTAATCTCAAAACATATACCAATAGTATTATGTATATTTAGGAAGCAAAAAGAGAAAGAGGGATTGGAAAGCCAGAATGCAAATCCACATAAGCTCAAAAACATGGCATGCACATTCAATAAAAAAGGGGTGCAAATTCATCCAAACATGCAGCCTTGATCTCACACCTTTGGTACTAGCAACGAAGGACACACCTAAGCCTGCAAAGGGGAGGAAAAGAAGGGATGAGATTACAAGAATCTCATTAGGGTCACAACATCATAAGTTTTAGGATTCCCAATCAAACATTTCCCAATAACCAAAAGATCAACACCTAAAACTAGCTAAGATATCTAATTAAAACCGCAAGCATCAAACACATATATTAGGGGCTAAAATCATCACAAACACACATAATATAAGGGTAAGCTAAAATTGGTAGAAAAAAAGGGGAAAGACTGAAAACACTTCTTTTTCAAAAGCACACAGGCAACCTATACATAATCTGATTTTCATAACCATGGTTTGTCCTTATTTGCCTATGTTGTCCAAGGCTATGCTGCAAAAAAGGTAATATGGTTAGACAATCAATATTACAACAAGCCTTTTAGTTGTCTCTAACATCCAGACTTGAACTGGCCTAGGAGAACTCTTGCAGTAGTACATATAAGTCATTTTATCACTCTCTAACAGGACATCTTGATGTCCAGACTCGAACTAGCCTACAATGCTTCCTGACGTCCGGACTTGAACCGGCCTACAAGGCATCCAGCGAGCTTTTGCTGGGAATGGTTACCCATAAACCTCCCGATTCGGTAAGCATCTCCCCTCTCCCTAGGAGTAACAATACATACCTCGTGTGGCCAGCGACAAGAGGATCCTTCAAACAAAGCACAAACAAGGCACATACACGCATACACAAATCACAACAAAGGATCCTCAATCAAATCACAATACAAATCAAAGATAAATCCTCAAAGTCATAACTGAATCAAGAAACCTAATCCCCTATTAACTTCTGAGATTCCTTATCATCATAATCACACATTCCGCAAGCATATAACCAAGATAGGCAATCGAATTCACTCATATTCAAACAATCAAACAATAGGGTAACCAAAGGAACCGATGAGATATAGGTCCTACCTCTCACGTGTCTGAATCAGATGCAATCCTTTTCCTTTCCAATATGATCAGAATCTCCCAAACAATTACAAGGCAAAGACCACACAATACTAAGCTACAAGACTGCTTAATTAAAAACCAAAGGCATTGGAATCTTTACCAATTAACCTACCAAAATCCAGCGATCCAGATGTAGCAATATCTTTCCCTTGAAGACATGATGTGATGGCTAATAACTCAGTAAGAATAAACTTGATTGTTCACCCTAATTCATTATAAAAATTTCGGAAACACCTTTAGGTTTATAGAGAAACTTGCGATTTCAATATTAGAGAGATTAGGGGTTGTGATTTCATGAAATTAAGAAAGGAACAGGTGTTTATAACATATACAATCAACAGAAACAAGATCAGAATCCAATAGGTTAATCAATTGATCAAGATAGACATCAATAGGGTGAAGGAAAGGCATGATAATTTCATGAATAGGGAAGATTCAAAGGATAAATTCATGATTTCAAATCATGAATGGATGCTAAACAATCATACGAAAAAGATGAACAATAACAAATTATTTGAAAGCAGAACCACACAATTTTGAAACCTAATCCCATCGAATTATGACCTAAATTATGACAAATAAAAACTAACCTCCAGAAACAAAACCCTAGATGTATGGATAGAGAATGGAGAGAGTTATGCCAAAATGAAGATTAAGCACTATCGGTTAGGGTTTAGGCAAAAATCAGAATTTGAGAGGAAATGGATAAATTTTGAAATTTCTTGGTGGGTTATGGTATGTTTAAGTGGGATAGGCTGGTCACTCTTTTATAGATGTCTAAGAAGCTTTAGCTAAGAGATAATTCTCTATTTTTAAGTTTAAAAGGATAATTAACTAATAATTCTATTAGAAGGATAATTCTATTAAAAAAATATTCTATTTAAAAGGAAGAATTATCTAATACCTTAGATAGTAAGGAATAAAACTAAAGATAATTAATATGAAAATATCAGAATTAAAACAGAAAATATCTGGCAGCAACCATTTTAGGCCGTCAAGCATCCATTTCTTCAGAAAATAGTCATTTCAGCTGCATCGACTCCTAGACTTCCTACTTCTTGGACATCTAAACTAGGAAGGGTCGGGGTTTCACACTTGATCTCACACCTTGGTATCACTAGCAAAGCACGAATCTATATACTTATGTAACAAGAATCTCAGTAAGGTCATAACATCATAAGATCTGCAAAAAATCAATCAAATATCTCCCAACAATACATAGATCATATATACTTATGTAACAGGCTCAAAACAAATCCATCAAATAATCACAAAGAACATAGGTAGGGCCAAAATTAGTATAGTAAAGAGAGGGAGTCAAAACACTTCATAGGTAGCCATCACAAGACTGAACTAGAAGCACACAGACATCTTAATTTACTATACAATTTGCAAAACCAAATGATTATCCTCATCTGCCTATGTTGTCCAAGGATGTGATGCAAAAAGGAAAAACAGTTAGCGAACAAACTCACACATAAAACAAGTCATCTTGCCACACACAGGACAAGGCATCTTGCCGCACATAGGACAAGGCATCTTGCCGTACACAGGACAAGACATCTTGCCGCACATAGGATAAGGCATCCCACGTCCGGACTCAAACTGATATAGGGGCATCCTGATGTCCAGACTAGAACTGGCATGCAAGGCATCCTGACGTCCGGACTCGAACCAGCATACAAGGCATCCAGCAGCACATACTGGGAACAATCACCCATAAAACTCCAATACCAGTAAGTACCTCTCCTCTCCCTAGGAGCATTGGTCACTTACCCCGAATGGCCTCCGGAAAGAGGATTCTGACACACAAACAAGTACAAGCAAACACAAGGCAAGTACAACATACAAAAATCCAGCAGGGTATCCTCAATTAAACACAAGCACAATACACAATCCAACACACAATATCAACATCGAAATAGGTATATAATAAGCCCTAATGCATCCGAAAATTCCTCACATTATAAGTGCACAAACCTCAAGCATGCATAAATCATTACACAATCGAAAATAAATAAACAAGCAAGGTGATTTTTGGAGAAACCGATAAGGTATAGATTCTACCTCTTGCATGTTTGAATAAGATGCAATCCCTTTCCTTTTATCAATAGGATCAGAATCTCCTAAAGAACCATAAGGCAAAGACAATACAGTACTAAGCAATAGGATAATAAATCAGAAACCAAAGGCATCATAAGATCCTTACCAAAAAACAGCAAACAGATGCAGCAATATCTTCCTCCTGAATGCATGATGTGATGGCCAAGATGTAAGGATCCCGAATCCTAACCTATTTTTATATTGCTCCTATCAGGACCCTTACCACCGTGAAACCCAAACAAGCCCAAAACTAGGACCTCTTTGAATCCCACAAGGCTTACCCATCTAGTTTCTGATTTTAGCATGTTCATTCATTGTACTTATAACAATCAGAGCATGATATCGGACAAGTATTCCGGTTTCATACAGAGTGAATAAAACATCCGCGGAAGTCTTTAAATTGAATCATTGAAACCACAACACACAAGTCCCATAGGGATCCAAAAATCTACCAAGTAAACCTCTAATTTAATCCGAAAATAAACAAGCAAAGGAGGGACTCGAAGAACCAGAAAATAGTCCAATCAAAGTTTATGTTATATGTTCTAGCAACCAAGGAAATAGGAATGCGAATGTGATGCAATATTTTCCCGCCATGCAACCTTGATCTCACACACTGGTACCACAAATAGCGAATGTACATAAGCCTGAAAAAATGGTGAAAATAACAAGATGAGATTACAAGAATCTCAGTAGGGTCACAACATCATAAGATCTACAAAAATCATAAACAAATATCTCCCAAACAACATCAGATCAGCCTATAAAACTAAACGGTATCACACAATCATCATTCAACCAAAAAGTGATAGGACCGAAAGCTAAAGCTAAGGATGAACTACAAACACTTCCGAAAATCAGATGTACACAGGTAGGTAAATCACCAATCAATCTCATCAACAGGGAAGGCCATACCCTTCCACCTATGTTGTCCAAGGCTTTACTGTACAAAGGGTAAAAGGTTAGCACACAAGCTAATCAGCAAGCGTATTCATCTTGCCAGAGTATAGGACAAGGCATCTAGCCAGCACATAGGATTAGCTATCCTAACCAGCACACAGGATTAGGGCATCCAAACCACACAAGGATAAGGGCATCTTGCCAGCACACAGGACAAGGCATCTAGCCAGCACACAGGACTAGGCATTCAGCAAGCTCATGTTGGGGATTGCCACCCATATGACTTGCATACCAGTAAAAACCTGCCCTTTCCCAAGGACCATCAGCGCTTACCCTGAATGGCCACCGGAAAAGGATCCTGTTGTAATGACCCCAATTCCTACCTATTAAAATTTGCTCCAATTAAGGCCATTACCTCCGTGAAATCCAAACAAGCCAAAAGACACCTAGAACCAATATGAATCCCACCAGACTTACCCATTAAAATATTTTTACTTTTAGCATGATCGTTTTATATGTTTAATAACAAATGAAGCATGATATTGGACAATCATTCTAGTATCATACGGAGTGAATAAAACGTCAGCGAAAGTCTTTAAATTTAATTATTGCAATCAAAACACACAAGTCCCATAGGGATCCAAATAACAAGCAAGAAATCCTTCAACATGTTCCAAAATATAACAAGCAAAAGAGGGATCTTGAAAAAAAAAGCCAGAAAAGTAGTCTAATCTATGATCATAGTGTATACGCAAGCAACCAAGGAAATAGGAATGCAAAGGTGATGCAATATCGCCCCACCGTGCTGCCTTGATCTCACACCTGGTACCACGAACAGTGAATGTACCTAAACTTGAAAAATGGTGGAAACAACAGAATGAGATTACAAGAATCTCAGTAGGGTCACAACATTATAAGATCTGCATAAACCATATACACAAATCTCCCAAACAATATCAGATCATTCCTAGCAACTAAAGGGGATCATGCAATTCAAGAATTCAGTTAAAAAAGGTAGAGCCGAATCTAGGCTGAGGGAGGACTACAAATACTTCGTAAAACTCAGAAATGCACAGGCAGGTAGAACTCATCAGATTGCTCTCGGCAATGAAGAAGAAAGGCTATCCCCTTACACCTGTGTTGTCCAAGGCTTACTGCACAAAAGGTAAATGGTTAACACACAAGCTATTCAGTAAGCTTATTCATCTTGCTACAAAAGGACAAGGCTTCTGGCCACCCAAGGACCAATCATTCCAAGCCACACAAGGACAGGGCTCTGGCCACACAAGGACCAGACATCCACGAGCTCATGCTGGGGATTGCCACCTATACGACTCCCATAGCAGTAAGAACTTCCCCTCTCACAAGGAGCATCAGCGCTAACCCCGAATAGCCACTGGAAAAGGATTCTGACACACAATACGTACCAGCACACACTGGCCAGTGCAAAACACAATGCCACAACAAGGTATCCTTATTCATGTCAGAACACAATCAGCATGTTCAATACACACAACACATGCAAACTAGGCACCCATATCCTATCTTAAGGGATTCGATATAGCCTAGAGGATTGCATCGTGGTCCTCAAATCAAGCATTTGTACTACAACATATGTGCTTACAACATTACATGTAAAGACACCGAAATTAACAAGCAAACAACAAGGACCTCTGGAGAAACTGATGAGGCTTAGATCCTACCTTTCTTGTCTCTGAACAAGAAGTTATTCCTTTTCCTTTATCAAATAATTTTGCACTGCCTATACCATCATAAGGCAAAGCCAAAACCAAACTAAGTATGCATATTTAATATCCAATTAAATACCCTATTTCCTTACCAATTCCACCCACCAAACCTATCAGAAACCAGTGATCAGATGCTGCAGGTACCTCCCCCTTGGATGTGTGATGTGATAGCCAAGAACTTAACAAGAAACAACCTGAATTACCATCCCTAATTATCATACAAATTTCGACACTAAGAATATAGAAATATGGCAAGTTGCAATTTATGTTAACAAGTGATAGGAGTTGTGATCTCATGTTAATAGGGAAGGATTAAGGGTTTATAACATGTATAATCAAAAGAAACAAGATCAGAATCCAATAGGTTAATCAATTGATCAAGATAGGCAATAATAGAGCAGTAGGGCAAAGGTAGGGCATACTGATTTCATGTACAAAAAAAATTCAAAGGATGAATTCATGACTATTCACTATGAATAGATATTAAACAATCATACGAATAAAGGTAACAACATTAGAGATCAATTAAAGATAGAATTATAAAAATCTGAAAACCTAATTCCGCTGAATTTTAATTTATTTTTAAAGAAACAAATACTAACCTTCAGATGAAAAACCAAAATGGTTGGAAAAAAGGATGAAGAGAGCTTTCCAACAAGCTATTACTTGCAAGAATCCGACAAACGATGAGAAAGTTATGCTTGTTTGAAGTTCAAGAAGATTTTGGCAGATCTGTCGAATTTCGATTTAACTTTAAAGAAAGAAATACTAACCTTAAGACAAAATTCCATAGATGGTTGGAAAGAGGATGAAAATATCTTTACAATAAGCTATTATTTTCAGGAATCCGATAAACGATGAGAGAGTTATGCTTGTTTGAATTTCAAGAAGATTTTGACAGTTCTGCTGAATTTCGATTTACCTTTAAAGAAAGAAATACTAATCTTCATACAAAAAAAAAAATTTGGAAATAGAATGAAAAGAGCTTTCCAACAAGCTATTATTTTCAGGAATCTGACAAACGATGAGAGAGTTATGCTTGTTTGAAGTTCAAGAAGATTTTGGCAGAAATTGGGAGGTGTAGGGTTTTTAGGTTCTACGAATTTTGTGTGCTTTCTGTATAAGATTTTTGTTTGGCTGACTTCCTATTTATATAAAATGGTTATGGGATTAAAAACCCTATTTTCAAGGCTTAATTAAAGTAACATAATTATCAGAATTAAATTCTGTAGTTATAACCCCTTAAACTTAGGGTTTTTATTTCCTAATGTAATTATCAACCAATAAAGAATCAATTTAAATAGAATTAATACCAGAAATAATTACTAGACATCCCTTATCAGTTTCTCCCATCACACATCCTTTTCTTCAAGGATAAAATGGTCTTTTTCAATTGCACTGGTTTCTGGACTTCTAGGACTCAAAATTCAGCCTCCCCTCCGTATAAGAATTTCGTCCTCGAAATTTTTAGCACAAGTACCTAAATAAACAGATAAGGAAATTTTACATGCATAGATTCCTCAGGCTCCCAAAAGTTTTCCTCAATTTGGCCATTATGCCAAACAACTCGCACCATAGGAATGCTTCGACTGCGAAGCTGTCGAATTGACCGATCTAGTATGGCAAGTGGCTGTACGGAATAGGATAGGTCTTCAGAAATTACAATTGGGGGTTCTTCGAGCACGTGAGCAAGGTCTTGCACATACTTTCTCAACATAGATACGTGGAACACATTGTGAATTCCTTCCATATTTGGAGGTAAAGCAAGTCGGTATGTAACTGGGCTGATCCTCTCGACAATGTCATACGGACCAATGTAACGAGGTGCTAGTTTACCTCGCTACTGAAAACGAAGGACTCCTTTCCATGGGGCGACCTTCAAAAACACTTTGTCACCTATCGCAAATTCTAGCTCCCTCCGTCGATTATCAGCGTAATTTTTCCATCGATTCTGGGCTCTTTTTAGCCGTTGTCGAATCAAGTTCAACTGTTCCGTTGCTTGATCAATCAATTCCGGATTGTCTGGACATCTTTTGCCTACTTCATTCCAGCAAATGGGAGTCCTGCAACATCTCCCATATAATGCTTCATAAGGTTCCATACCGATGCTTACATGAAAACTATTGTTGTAAGAAAATTCTGCCAATGGCAGGCATCGATTCCAACCGGTTTGCTGATCCAACACACTCGCTCATAGCATGTCTTCGAGTGTTTGAATCATCTTTTCTATTTGGCCATCGGTCTGGGGATGAAATGCCGTACTGAAATTCAATCTCAAACCCAGCGCATTCTGGAAATTCTCCCAAAATCGTGAGGTGAAAAGAGTGTTACGATCTGAAACGATGGAAATTGGCACTCTATGCAATCGAACAATCTCATTCAAGTAACGAGGTTGTGGCAGAGCCAGAGGTACAGCCTAGAGTTCAGCAGGTTGAGACACAGGGTGCCAGATTTCAGGTCTAGGTGTCCAAGTTGCTGAAGGAGGCTAGACATTTGGGATGTGAGAGTTTTTATGGCACCAGTGATGCTATGGTGGCCCAGATGTGGAAAGACAAAGTTATCTTGACTGCTCAGGACTTGAGGTTATCTGTTGATG
>JAEPBF010000153.1:0-49757 GCA_019739055.1 Passiflora organensis | reverse complement strand
ACACACAAACAAGTACAATGCATAATCACAGCAGGGCATCCTCAATTATATCACAACACAATCAGCATCTTCAATGCATACAACACATGCAAATTAGGCACACACTACCTCTCTCAAGGGTTCGACATTGCCTAATGTATCATAGCTCAATCCACAACTCATGCTTAAACTATACAAAGCATGCGCATATACAATAGCATGGACAAGTACCGAATTCATCATTCAAACAACAGTGATCTCTGGAGAAACCAATTAGGTGTAGATCTAACCTTTCTTGTCTCTGAACCAGGAGCTATCCATTTTCCTTTATTAAGGAGATCTAAAACACTTATACAACATTAAGACAAAGACAAAACCATACTAAGCATACACAATTCAGAATCCAAATAAACAACGTAGTTCCTTACCAATTTCACTCACCTAACTTATCAGAAACCAGTGATCAGATGCTGCAGGAACCTCCCCCTTGGATATGTGATGTGATAGCCAGGAACACAACAAGAATCAACCTAATTTACCATCCTAATTAACGATGCAAATTTCAGCACTAAAATAGGGCAATAGGGTAAATTGTGATTTCCTGCAAAAAAGATTTAAGGGTTGCAATTTCATGATAATATGGAAGGAATAGGTGTCAAATAATCATACAATTAAGAAGAGCAAGATCAGAAACCAATAGACAAAGCAATTGGCAAAAATCACCAACAGTAGGGCACGGGTAAAAGGCACACCAATTTCATACAAAAGGAAGATTCAAAGGATAAATTCATGATATTACAACATGAATAGGTGCCAAACAATCATATGAGCAAAAGGAACAACAACAAAAACCAATTGAAGGATTAATCAAAGGATTTTGGCTCTAAACCCTAAGAAATTGCGACAAGAAAAAGTATAAAAAAAATCTAACCTTTTGATGATGAAACCAAGATATCAAGATAGAGGATGGAAAGAGATTTCCAACAAGCTATTATTCATAAAAATCTGATGAAGGATGAAATATTTCGGCTAAGGTGAATGTTTGAAGAATTTCAGCGGCAAGGGTAGGGAGTAGGGTTTGATTGTGTGAAGGTTTTGTATGTTTTCGGTAAGGGACTTATGTGTGGCCGACTACTCCTTTTATAGGGTGTAATGGGATTTAATTTTCCTACTTTTAAGGCTAGATATAAGTGGATAATCATTAGGATTTAACTATCGAATTATCCCTTAATTTTAGGAGATTATCATTTAAGATAGAAATGAACCAAGAAGAAAATAAAATGAAGGAACAATGAATTCGGAAATGAGCATTGAACCCTCAACACCATTTTTGGCTATCATACATTTGTATTGGTCATTTCACCAGTATTAGCTTTTGGATTTCTAGGACACAAAAATCGGAGTCTCATACTAATATATGTTAGTCACATGACCAAACATTATTTTTTTAGTTAGTAAATTATCTTAGTTATTGCATTCTCCATCCGAACATCATTGGAAAGTTGCTACCTCATGTCCCCAACCAACTATGGTGTCCATTTGTGTCGTCCCAATGACAACAATCTGTACATATATTCTGATACTGATTGGGTTGGTAGCTCTAATAACCATACTTCTACTTTAGGCCACATATTATTTATGTGGGTACCAACCCCATTAGTTGGTCATCAAAGAAACAACCAACTATGACTCGTTCCTCCACAAAAGTAGAATATCATTCTGTTGCCGATATTATTGTTGAAATCATATAGGTTAAAAACTTACAATGTTAACATCGTATGTCTCTTCGTCGACTTTTTGTTATCTAATGTATGTCACTTGGGGTTTAAGTACCTATGTGAGTATCTTGTGTTTCATAGTCGTATGAAGCATATTGTTGTTGATTCAGCAACGAGTGGATTATCTCATACAATGGCTCTCTAAATCTGTGTTATACTATCTTCTCAATAAGTTAGGTGTTACTGTACATCCCCTAACTTAAAGGTGTATTAACATTACAACATTATCTTGTATTTAATTCAGACTATCCTTTACCACGTCTTTAGTTCAATTAGTAAAGAGTTTACATTAGTTTCCTAATTATTAGGAATTGTGTGTAAAGTGTCTATCATCATTATGCATTTAAACTATCTATCATCGTTGAATAAAGCGGTACCATTCCTCTCTTGGTTTCTATAAACCTTTATGCATGCAATTTTCATGGTTTAAACTTATTAGATGTGTGTATAGTTAGCTGAACCGAACCGATTAAATTCGGTTGATATTCCATTGGTTGGCTTAAAACATGGACAATATTATACACCTTGGTATATTGTCTGATCGAACCGAGATGGAAGAAAAATCGGTTCAATCATCTTGACAAAATGGTTACCAAAAATTGAATCTTTGCTATAAAAGCTAGAAAAATCCAACTTTTGCCATTTGCTCAAACCATCTCTCCCCTCCGGTCGCCTCCCTCTCAGTCAGTCTGACCTCTCTTCTCTCCAAAGTTTTCACACACACACCCGACCCAGTCAGCCAGATGCAGATCCTCTCCACTTCTCTTCTCCAAAATATTGTACATTTCTCACTCATTCTCATAGTAATGCTGAGAACTCTCAATTCAGGTAACTGGAAGAACAAAAAGTGACCCACTTGGCTCAACAAAATCTGAATAGGAGCAAAATCCAAAGATGCAGCAAGGCAGGAAGTCTTCTTTTTCATAGTCACATGATGCTTTTATTCTGGGGAAACGAGGGAAAATGTTCTTAACTACTTGCCGGGAGATGCGTGCTTTGTAGGATTGTAAACACTGAATTCCCCAAAGTCCCTCCTGCCACTGTCAAAAAAACAGTGCTTACAAATCAAATCAAATCCTTGAAACAAATAGACAAAACTTCAGTTGCTCCTCTATTCAAGGCCAGTTCCAGTACTCTAAAAAAACAGAGTACCGAATGGAGCCAAATAAAAATAAATAAAGAGAGCGCTTGTTTGAAAAAAAAAAAAGAAAAAGAAGAAAAGGGTTCTGTCCGAAGAAAATTGAAGTAAAATCTTATTAAGAGGCATTATAAACTATCATACACTAAGCTCATTCTTGTTAAATGCTTGTGGATCAGTGGAGATTGTCAATTCACATAAAGCATGATAATGAAAGAATAGGCTGAGTAATTATTCAAAAAAAAAAAAAGAAGAATAAGCTGAGTATACCTGTGCATTATATCCCAGCCAGCTGGCAAGAAGCGGGGATGGATTGCTTCAACAAAAGCTTGTCTCCATCTCTGACAAAATTGGTGGATACCATCTTCTCCATATTCCTTCAGTATATGATCTAGAACTTGGTTTCCGTGCGGCCCATGTCCTAAGAGAGATAATTTTGATTTTCTACTAGGATGATGGAAATCAATTTTTCCATTTGGATTTTGCTTACAACAATCATCACCAATATTTCCAGACCATCTACCTACCGTATCGGAAGATTCATTTCCACCAGAATTCCTATACCGGTAGGTTGCAGGAGGGGCTTCTTTGTCAAAAGGTGGATAAGAATAGAAACCGCATGTATCAGTATCTGTTGCCGAACAATACTCTTGATCTTCAAATATGCCATTTGACTCGTTTTCAGTAGTTTCTGAAGAGTCTAGGGCTATGGGCATTTAATTTTGATTCATTATCCTTTGGCGAATTGACAACAGTAGCAGCTCTATTTGGTTGCTCTTTGTCTGGAAGTAAAATCCCAGTAGAGTGTTTTAAAGAAAACCCTTTCTTCTTTTCAATCGTCTTCTCTCGTGAGAGTTCATGCCAACCAGTAACGCTTTTTTCCAAATCTTCCTCTGATATATCCCTTCCACCATAATATTGCCTGATAATCTACAAAATAAGACAATAAATTGCAAGAAAACATAAATAGTCATCACAAAACTAAAATAGTATATTTCCAACTACAAGGAATTCAAAAATTTCCACTGCATACAAATTCAAACACAAACCAAGACTTTTATACTACTGTTTAGTTGACTAATACTAGGGCTGTTCAAAATATCGGGTCCGTAATTACTGATCCCGATTGGCCCTAGAATATTTCCCAATGGGAATTTTTTCTGACTAAGACGACTCCTTTTCCTAGTTTCCCGACCGACCGAAACACGGGTCGAATCGGGAAATAAATTCACCTATCCGGCACTCCCCCGGCAACAAACTCCCTTCTGCCAACCGACGAACAAAGCAAAACGGAAAAGGCGGCAGCAACCCAGACGGCAAAGGCAACATTAGATTAAGAACTACTTTTTCTTACCTTCGATTACGACGGGCTTTGAGGTTGGGGTGTTGTGGTTTGAGGCTACGGGGAGGCTGAGGAGGCTAGGGTTGGGGTCGGGGGGCCTTCAGACCTGCTTGCTTCCACGTGTGCTTGTCTCAAAGCCCCACCTGCCCCAACCAAAAAGCAAAAGCTTTGCGATGACGATGATGGAAGACAGATTTTGAGGGATCAGCGCGGCCTGTGGACGGAAACTAGCCGGGTCGGGAAACCGTCCGTCCCGACAAATCTCGGGAAACTTTATCCCACCGTCAATGTCGGAAAAAATTTGTACGACCCGATCGTCGGAAAAGCCACTCATATCCCGACTGACTTCCCAAACAAACTCGGACGGGTCTGGAAATTCTCGTCAGGTCAGAATATTATGAACAGCCTTAACTAATACAAATACTGACTAAAAAACAGAACCTCAGAATAAGCATATTCATCCATATAAGTTCCCTTCCAACCAACAGTAGCTAATGGTATCACAGAGGTATAAACAACATGTTTCTTACCATAACATGATTGTTCTACCATGCAAGTTTCCTATTCAACATTAGTATCCATATAAGACATCAGATGTTGTCTTTGAGCCATTTCAACTTGTCAGTCGTGGGTATTCGTTTACAGAAGTTCAATAATCTGGCAAAAGATACCTATGCATTATGGATGATCTTATGGATGATCTACAACTTATAGAAACTATCATAGAAAGTTTGGAACCACTGAAGACATGCTATTGTTTGACACCCATACCTAAAAAGCAAGTTCGTTCACTTTCTGCTAGCCCTAACAGTAGCAACCATGGTCACAAAGATCACATTTAAACAGCAAAATATAAGTTGAAGATACAAGCTAAAATATCCCCAAATTTGAGAACGATAATGCATATAACTCTGAAGTTCATTTTATCAGAAGATTCTGACATCCTTTATTTTAAAGTTAACGTATCATTCCCAGTGATAATATGACGTCACCACCATCCTGTTATAGTTGAGAATAGATTCCATCTGATAGAGGATGTAGGAAGCCATCTCAAATCATATTATGCTGTTGATATTCCTAGCATGAAAGTTCCATTTTGGTTTCATCCTCTTCAGTCTAATAAGTTACTTCCAAGCACATGAAGCACTTCGTAAACTGATGCTACCTTTTCACTCATATAGGTTGAAGACTTTCAGACAGTCTCATACTCTTTACAGATTATACCAATAAACAGCAGACAGTACATCATAATCCCAGAAGAAACATCCAGATTTTCAATTTCAGAGAAGCTAGAAAGAGGAAAAATGGTATATCCACCTGTGTGAGCTCTTCGCGGCGTTTCGATGGCATCCTTGGTCCATGGCGCAAGAGAGCCATGGCAGCTGTACGTAATTGTAAGGGAGATACACCTTCCTCCTCAACATCCAATAGTGATGAAGAATACCCTTGAATGGCTGGAACTCTTTTAGAATCAGACACTTTACGAACAAAAAGAGGAATCCCAAATTCAGAAGCTATCTGTCTTTTGTATTTCTCAGCGGCAGCATGAGCTATCTCATGACAGTCCACACAAAGTAAGACAATATCATGAGAGCGATGGCTTTTTAGATGCTCAGGAAAGTGCATTCTGTAGCAGGAGGGGATTATTCGGTAGCGTAAGTAATGATTCCCTTCACCACAGCCAACACAAATGTTCTTCTTACTTTGGATATAAAAATCATTGCCTTCATCCTTTGGCCGGCCTTTTGGTTCAAACAGAAGCATTATTGCAGGAGGATTTTCATCAACAAGTTTTGCTAGACCTCGATGGGCATACCTACAAAAACAAACAAAGAAAATAAAAATAAGATCCTATCAAAAGCCACACCTTTACGACCAAGCTGCAGACTTGATGGGAAACACAGGGCACTAACCACTCAAGCTTCCTACGGTCACAATAACAAAGTAGCCGTCCATCATTTGCATAGATCCTACAGTTATGATACACAGGAGACTTGCAGGAGAACTTTTGGACAAACAGCTCTCGTGAAGCCTTCCGATTCACTTGCTTTGGGTTTTTTACCCCATTTTGTTTGAAAACTAACCTATTAGTCAGTTTTGTGTCATAGTTAACCAGTAATGCATAATTGTAAACAGACACAGGGCAGTGCCCATTTGAACCCAAGTATTTCTGAAGAAGCATAAGAAAAATGTCATCAAGATTGCTTTTTTGTTCCCAGATCAAATCATACAAATCATCTAAATGGCTGCAAACTACAAGAGATGGGGATGGAACAAGAGAATTGTTGTTCAGAGTGTCCACGTTTCCATCAGCTTGAGCAACAATATCAATCACTTCTGTTTGAGTAGTTGGGACTTTATCAGCAAGAGAAGTAATGGCCTGGTCTGATAACACATATCTCAAGCTCTCATCATGCACACGAGCCTGAAAGAAAATCCAAGTAATAATATATACCCAAGAATGACCCAGTGAATGTTACAACAGACAACACATCAATAATCAATAAATTTGGGGAAAAAATGGAAGACATATTCTGTAAGAAGCACCAGATGTTAAATTCTTGAACATCAAAATGGAATGGCAGCTAAAACAGGACAATATGAAAGGAAAAATAAGGATTTATTTATTGAAAAGAAAAAAAAAAGATGTTCAGTTATTTCAGTGTCTTCTCTTTCATCCTAATCATTAGTGTATGAATAAATCCACCGAAGATAGAAGATGACTTTGTTGAATAAAATGCCACATTGAGGGGGTGGTCAGGGAACTCCTCTTTGTCTACTCTTTGCACTCAGGGCTCGGAATACCACCTCTCTGGCCCAATCTACATATTGCGGTAAAACATAATTTTCTTCATAACATTGTTGTCAGCAGCAATTCTATAGAGGATTCTCACACTAATTCCTAAGGGCTTGAAGCCTAGATACAAAGCAGTACTACATACTTAAGTGAAGTGCTCACAATTTAGGTTTGAAATTGTAACTCATTAAACAATCTAAACCAACATTTTGTTAATAGATTTTTGCCTTCTTCTGGAGTTGTATGTAATGCAAGGGTGGACATGGAATCTTCAATCACGAACATGCAAATGATCTAACAGTCTTCTATGTACTAAACTGTCATCTAAAACATTCCAATGCAAGTCTTTCAATGTGGCTTGCCATTGAAACTCAACAGAGGCCAAATGTTGAGATTGATTACTATCTGAAGCTTTAGTAATTAATGAGAAGCAGACATCTCATCTCTGAATTATCATTGTACGACAATAAGTTGAAGTTTAAAGTAAGATGAGATTAGGAAGATATAGTGAAACTAGTCTCCATCTTTGAGAAAAAACACACAAAAAAAAAGCATCACTGACCATTAGGTCTCTCCATGTGCACAAGCGTCTCACAACATTCTGAAAATAGTTGACAATGTACCATTAGCAACATCTAAAACGCTGCTCAAGATGTCTAAACTCAACATCAATATGAATAAAGCAGTGCACCTGTGTCTCAAATGAAATTGATGAACCTTTTTGACCACTCAGAAGACGGGATAAAATGGATGATGCAGCTGACTCACCAGGAGAAGCTTCAATCTCTTTGTCGTACAGTTGCAAACAAATCATGTTTGAACGACGACTGGCCTCGAGAATGAAACTGAATTTGTCATTTGAACAGGATGAATTATCTGATACATTAACATATTTAGTACTTTATGTTATTTAGAACACAGCTAAAACATGATTAAGACTCATGTATGTGAACATAGCTATAAGAAAGTATAAGAACCAATAATTGCAGTTCCTTTTTATCCCAATCTCCTACCGCCACCCACCCCCCCAACACACACACACATCAAGCACATCCCAATTATTCGCACTCATTAACTATGGTATATCGATCAATAAATTATGCATTGCAATAATTCAATATTTTTTATTTTCCTCTCTTATTCATAATAATGCAAACATAATAAATTCAAATGGTGAAACACATGTAAAGGCATACCGATGTTCTGCTGTTTAAGCTCCACAATTAAGCAGTGAGCAATATGCAACAAGTAGTGTGCATCTGTTTGGGCATATTCTAACATACCCACTGAAAGCGGGCGCTGCCTCCAGTCTTCACGCTACATTTCAGTATGTGCAAAAAAGAAAATAAAGTTGCTGTAAGTTTGAGATGAGGAAAGATAAGAACTAAATGCTGAATAGGGGATCATGAACTTTCCATGTTTCAAAAATATAGGAAGAAAAAATAGTATATTCTACAAAAGAAACCTTTACATTTTATGAAATGTGAGAAAATACAAGGAACATGATAGTTTCAATGGAAAACCTGAAGTAATTTATTTGTGACCACACCACAATAAGTTTCCAGCAAGTATGCTAGAGATTTCTGAGGCTTTGCCAACACCTCGCATGCCTGAGAAATCAGAGCATTGAATAAAATTTATGAAGACAAGAAATCATAGAGAGATAGCACATCTTCCATGTATTCTGCCAAAAAACAATAATCACATCTTATTATAACAAATTGTGATGATCGTATGCTCATGGAGTCACATAACCTCACCTTGGCTGTGTCAAACAAATTGACAACGTATATATGAAAGTCTCTTTGTAGCCATAGAACATCATTATCAGCACCATGGAAAACCTACAGGGATAAATTTCTCTCAATCATGACAAACAAATCTTTTATTCATTTGAACCTCACACCAACAAGACATTAAAACTCAACTGCTAGACGATAGTTACCTTACAAATATTAGGATCAGCAAAAACGGTGCCAAGGATTCTCATTACATCATGTAATGCAATTGTATCCAACAAATAGTCATTCGTTGTTGTAGAAATCTGCTTTCAAAGAATCAAAGAAGATACCCAACATAAAATGAATCTCATAAGAAAAATTTTCTAAAAAATGCAGGAAAAAATTCTGTACTAGACACAGTAATAAAAAATGCCGGTTAAGTATTTACCTGAACCAAAGCTGTAAATCCTCGAAACGAGCGCAGGCTATGCTGCTCGGTGTCAACACCAAAATCCTCTCTTGACTCAATACATCAACAAGCTCCTTCAACTGAGACTCTGTCTGGACCCAAGTGTAAGAATCACTCATTTTCAACTCCACAATGGTGATCATATCAGCATCAAACTCAATTCGAGGATTTTCAACCAAAGCCTTAATCTCCTGCTGGTATGGATGAGAGTCGGAACTTTTGTCTGCCGTTAAAGAGATTAAGAAGAAAAGAAACGGATAAACAGCTCGGTGTCTAAACTTAAATAATTGAATCTATAGTGCAGCCAAAGAAAGCTCAGTGTTAGATACCTGAGATTGGTCAGAGTGTTTTAATAATTTCGAAGCAAGAAAAAATGGTAAAGCCAAGAGAATCAATCCAGAGCTTACCGTTGTCGAGCTTTAAGTGCTTGAACCGAGAGGAGGAGTTGTCAGCTAAGACACGCTTGAAAACGAGCTGTGGCTTTGGATCGGAGTGTAAATAGCAGGAAGTGCAAGGGAAGTTTTGCCTTCGGCGCCTCCGGTAATGCGTTGCGAATATTAAGGAAACTGTTGCCAGAGAAGCAATGGCCACCACAATTTTGATCTTCTCCTTGTAGTCCATTTTTATTAATCGTCTCCTTTTTTTGTGTTCTTGTGGCCTTTGCGAATCACTGAAAAAACATAGTTGGCTGCGGTTTAGCCTTTGAGGAGAAATATTTTTCTCTCTTTGTCTTGTCTGTACTCCAATTGGGCCCAACACTCTTTCCGGAGGCCCAGTACTGACGATTGCTTCCATAAGATCACTCATTTAGAAAATTTGTTATGAATTATGGATATCTCCTTTAAAACTGTGCAAAAATACTGGTCATGCAAAATAAAATTAATGTGTAAACAATATCTCATTGAGCAAGGACAAAAAAAAATTCAGCACATCAGAAGATGATTAAGCGTTTTCCCCAGCCGCCTAAGAGAACCATTATCGTTATCGTAGCTAAGTTCTGTACTTGCATAACGACATTAGGGAAATGGCTTTGAAGGGCCTAAAAGCTGTACTCTGTTACCAGAATACTGTATTCAACTTTGTTACAAGCACAATAGGTTTTAGATACTCTTGGTGCGTCTTCGGCAAGACTAGGGAGTTGTCAAAAATGCAATTCTTATTTTCTCGATAGAGAGCCAGCACCATACTATCTACTAGATATGTTACTACTTACAACAAGTGTTTGTTGAGATGGATGGCTTTATGGTGCATAAGGTGCATCACTTTAGCTTTACATCACCTAGACAGCAAGAATAAAATGTAATTTTAAGTCAGCACCACCGTGCATTGTAACTTGACATCACCTTGCTTGAATTTTAAAATTAATACTTTCCTTTTGTTAACATAAATTGATTGAATACTGAGTTGATTGCAATTCAAAACTAAAAACTGAATTTAAATAATTGTATTGAGAACATAGAATTAATCGATGGTTTGTATCAGACAATTCAAAGTTGTACGGCCAAAACTAAGGCTAAGGATTGACTACAAACACTTGCGAAAATCATAAGTACATAGGTAGAGAAACTCATCAATCATCTCGGTAATAGAATAAAAGGTCATCCCTTTCCACCTGTGTTGTCCAAGACTTCGCTGCACAAAGGATAAAGGTCAGCACACAAGTTAATCAGCAAGCCTATTCATTTTCCCACACAAGGACAAGGGCATCCAAGCAACACAAGGACAAGGGCATCCAAATCACATAAGGATAAGGGCATCCAAACCACACAAGAATAAGAGCATCCAAATCACACAAGGATAAGGACATCTTGCCACACAAGGACAAGGCGTCTAGCCATACAAGGACTAAGCATCCAGCATGCACATGCTGGGGATTGCCAACCATATGACTCCCATATTAATAAGAACCTCTCCTCTCCCCAGGAGCATCAGTTCTTACCCCAAATGGCCACCGGAAAAGGATCCTAACACACAAACACATACAAGCACACACAAGCAAGTACAAGTCGCAATACCACAATAGGGTATCCTCAATCATGTCAGAACACAATCAGCAAGTTCAATACACACAACACATACAAACTAGCCACTTATAACCTATCTTAAGGGATTCGGTATAGCCTAGATATGTCTCAAATTAATTCATAACTCATGCACACACCATCTCACACATCTGCATACAACTTCATAAATGCATGCATCGAAAATAACAACCAATAAAAAAGATCGTTGGAGAAACTGATGAGGCATAGATCCTACCTCTCTTGTCTCTGAACAAGAAGCTATTCTTTTGCCTTTATTAAAGGGATACAAACCACCTATAACATCATAAGGCAAAGAAAACAAAACTAAGCATGCCACAGGTGCTTCCCCCTTGGATGTGTGATGTGATAGCCAAGAACTTAACAAAAATCAACCTGAATTACCATCCCAATCAATCATACAAATTTCGGCACTAAGAATAGGGCAATAGGGAAAATTGTGATTTTTTGTATACAAGCCTTAGGGGTTTCGATTTCATGTTAACAATGACGGATTAGGTATTAATAATACATACAATCAAAAGGAACAAGATTAGAAACCAATATGTTAATCAATTGATTAAAATCAGCAACAATAAGGTAAAAGGTAAAGCATGCCGATTTCATGTGTAGGGAAGATTCAAAGGTTGAATTCATGATTTTATAACATAAATGGATGCCAAACAATCATACGAACAAGAGAAACAACAACAGAAATCAATTGGAGACAGAATCACAAAATCTTAAACCCTAATCTCGTCGAAATTCGACTTATCATATGATAAAGAAAAATTAGCCTCCTGACTTAAAACCAAAGATTTCTGGAAAGAGTATGAAGAGAGCTTTCCAACAAGCTCTTATTCGTAAGAATCTGACAAAGGCTGTGAGAATTATGCTATTTTAAAGTTCAAGCAGATTTTGACAATTCTGCCGAAATTCGATTTAACTTTTAACAAAGAAAAAACTAACCTCCTGAAAAAAAAACTAAGATGGTTGAAAAGAAAATGAAGAGATTTTTCCAACAAGCCATTATTCGCAAGAATTTGACAAAGTTGCACCTCCATATGCTGTTGATTTGCAGCAATTCCTTATAATAAGATTTGTGCCATCACATGATCGATGGCTGGTGCCTTAGGTTGGTTTTCGGGCTCAGCTTACCCACCCTACTCAGTTTGTGCATTCGGCTCCTCTTGCTGAACCTCATACCTACCCCGTCGATTCCTTTTAGCGTTCAACCTTGCCATACTATACAAACATACGATTGTCACTTAACACATAACTAATTACGATACTAGGAAAAGAAGTGGTACCTGGTGGAGAGGCATGCACCAGACGATATGCAGATGCTAGAAATCAAAGTACTCATGCACACGAGTATGGAAATTTTGGAAACCACATGCACACATGCAATGCACACTCGGAAATTACCTCAACACACACATAAGCACTCAACAACAGTACAAACCATACACAGAAATCATGCAAAACCACATCTCATGCATTCGGCAACAAACATGTCTCACACATATTCACATTCGGCAAGCATAGGTTCACACAAAACATACTTGACTTGCATACAAATCAATCACATGCTCGGAAAACTTGACAACAATACATAAAGACATACCTGGAAATGATAAGAAATCACACAGGGATACTCACCAGCATGCACCAACAAATACACATTCTTGACAATGATAAAAATCCCAGCTAAACACCCAAAAACACATCAAATCATACAAGACATAAAAATACTCATTCGGCAATGAAAAAAATACATTAAGATTTATCAGAACACATCAAGGTATACCAGGCATAAGAACATTCATAAACATACAGCAAATCAGATTATCATTCTCATTATTTAAATCTTACAAATCAATATCTTTTTAGCATTAGTTTACTTTCAGTATTAGCCCCTAAGTGAGTGAATGTGTACTCATGTTCTTACCTACAAACACAAAATCAACAAACAAGTTACCATGTTCCAACTTGCATGATATCTTAGCTTGATGCAAGACGACTAATCAGCAAAGGATATACTGCGTATCTCGCACACGTATATGATATTTCCAAGGAATCCTAGTGTCTGGATTCTGTCCCAGTGGTTCGCGAATTTCCAAAAGTATTTCCAGAAGACATAGCCGGTCTACCACCAGTAAGGGAAGTGGAATTTGGCATTGAGTTAGTGCCTGGTACGAATCCGATTTCTATTCCTTCGTACCGTATGGCTCTTGCGAAAATGAAGGAACTAAAAATGTAATTGGAAGATTTACTGGATAGTGGTTTCATCTGACCTAGTGTGTCACCTTGGGGAGCACCTGTCTTGTTCGTGAAGAAGAAAGATGGTTCACTGCGATTATGCATCGGCTATCGGTAGCTGAATCGTGTGACTGTGAAGAACAAGTACCCTTTGTCATGCATCGATGATTTGTTCGACCAACTCCAGGGTGCAGCCATATTCTCCAAGATTGATCTCAGATCTGGATACCATCAATTGTGAGTTCGTAATGTTGATATTCCGAAGACCACGTTTAGATTGCGATATGGCCACTACGAATTTCTGGTTTATGCCATTCGGTTTGACCAATGCACCAGCTGTGTTGATGGACTTGATGAATCGTGTGTTCCATGAGTTTCTAGATAAATTTGTGATAGTCTTCATCGACGACATTCTGATTTATTCAAAATCAGAAGAAGAGCATGCTAAGCACATGCGGATTGTGCTGACTGTTTTAAAGGATCGGCGGTTGTTCGCAAAGTACTCCAAATGAGAATTCTGGACACGCGAAGGCAATTTCCTTGGCCATATTGTTTTCGTCCAAGGTGTGTTAGTTGATCCAAAGAAAATTGAAGCCGTAATTGCCTGGGAACCCCCACAAACTGTGTTCGAAGTTCGTAGTTTCCTTGGATTAGCAGGATACTACCGCCGCTTTGTGGAAAATTTTTCTTCGCTTGCCGGACCATTGACAAAACTGACGCGCAAGGGTGAGCTATTCGTTTGGAATGAGAAATTCTAGTGAAGTTTTTAAGAACTGAAAAACGGTTAGGTTCCGCACCTATCCTTACTTTACCTATTTGCGGAAAGGAGTATGTGGTTTATAGCGATACATCAAAATCCGAACTTGGATGCGTATTGATGCAAGATGAGAAAGTCGTTGCATATGCTTCCCGACAGTTACGACCGCATGAAAGCAACTATCCTACACATGATTTGGAGCTTGCAGCCATGGTGTTTGCGTTAAAAATATAGTGACATTACTTATATGGCGAGACAAGCCGACTCTTCACCGATCACAAAGCTTGAAGTACCTACTCACTCAAAAAGAATTAAATATGAGACAACGAAAATGGATAGAGCTGATCAAAAACTACGATTTAATCATCGAATATCATCCTGGAAAGGTAAATGTTGTTGTTGATGCCTTAAACCAAAAGTTTCATCCTCCTTCCCCATCGGTTTTGGCCTATATGCGCACTCATTACATGCCTGTGTTGCTGGATTTGAGGACTAATCGTGTGCATCTTGGCACTGATTATTCTGGTTCATTGTTGGCACGAATTGAAGTCACACCTACCTTGATTGAGGAAATCCAGAATCAGCAATTAGAGGATCCGGAACTAATTTAAATTCGGAAGCAACTTTCTGATGGTGTTGATGCCATCTCTAGATAAGAAATCTGGTAAATTATTTAGTTTTACTTTAATAAATTCAATATCAAAATCAAAATTAGATAACAAGGCTTGCCATCTTGCGAATATTTGTTTAGACACTAAATTTTTAACGTCTTTTTCTAATATAAATTTAGCTGACGAACAATCTACTCTTATTAAGAAAATTTTATTAAATGGATCATCTTGAAAGGCATTAACACAAAGTACAATAGCCAGTACTTCTTTTTTAACTATAGAATATTTATTTTTTGCATTATTCCATATTCCCGAATAATATCTTACCAATTGTTCCTTATTGTCTACCTTTTGCTTTAATATTCCTCCATATCCATACTCCGATGCATCTGTCTCTACTATTAAGAAAGCATCAGGTAAAGGAATCCCTAAACATGGGAGTTGCTTCACCTTTTGTTTTATTTCTTTGATTACAGTTGTCATTAGTTTGTGATTTTAGAATACAAGATGACGAAGTGCTTGTCTTCAGAAATCGGGTATGTGTTCCATAAGATATTGATATTCGCAACCTTATTCTATCGGAGGCGCATAGTTCGAAGTTCGCTATTCATCCCAGAAGCAGTAAGATGTACCGAGATTTAAAGGAGCAGTATTGGTGGCCAAAACTGAAACGCCACATTGCTGAGTTCGTTGCCCGATGCCTCGTATGTCAACAAGTAAAGATCGAACATCAACGACCCGCTGAACTACTTCAGTCACTTCCGATTCTAGAATGAAAGTGGGAGCATGTCACAATGGATTTTGTGACCGGTTTGCCTAGATCGCAGCAAGGATACGATGCCATTTGGGTGATTGTGGATCGATTGACGAAATCTGCACACTTCCTCCCTATACATGTGACGGATACACCTGAGAAATTGGTTGTTCGTTACTTGAATGAGATTGTTCGATTGTATGGAGTGCCAGTTTTCATCGTTTAAGATCGTGACACTCACTTCACCTCATGATTTTGGGAGAAATTCCAGAATTCGCTGGGTTCAAGATTGAATTTCAGTACGGCATTTCATCCCTAGACCGATGGCCAAACAAGAAGGATGATTCAAACACTCGAAGACAAGCTTCGAGCTAGTGTGTTGGATCAGAAAACCGGTTGGGATCGATGCCTGCCGTTGGCAGAATTTGCTTACAACAATAATTTTATCTAACCATCGGTATGGCTCCTTATGAAGCATTATATGGGAGACGTTGCAGGACTCCCATTTGCTGGAATGAAGTAGGCGAAAGACGTCTAGACAATTCGGAATTGATTGATCAAGCAACAGAAAAGTTGAACTTGATTCGACAACGGCTAAAAACAGCCCAAAATCGACAGAAAAACTACGCCGATAATCGATGAAGGAAGCTAGAATTTTCTATAGGTGACAAAGTGTTTCTGAAGGTCGCCCTATGAAAAGGAGTCCTTCGTTTTCAGCAGCGAGGTAAGCTAACACCTCATTACATTGGTCCGTATGACATTGTCGAGAGGATCGGCCCTGTTGCATACCAACTTTCCTTACCTCCAAATATGGAAAGAATTTACAATATGTTCCAAGTATCTATGTTGAGAAAGTATGTGGAAGACCCTGCTCACGTGCTCGAAGAACCCCCAGTTGTAATTGCTGAAGACCTATCCTATCTCGTACAGCCAGTTGCCATATTTGTAACGACCCCAATTTCTACCTATTAATATTTGCTCCGATTAAGGTCATTACCGCCGTGAAACCCAAACAATCCCAAAGACACCTAGGACCTATCTGAATCTCACCAGGCTTACTCACTAAGTTTTCGACTTTTAGCATGTTCATTCTACATATTTAATAACAGTTGGAGCATGATATTGGACAATCATTCTGGTATCATACAGAGTGAGTAAAAATATCAACGGAGGTCTTTAGATTAAATCACTGGATTCATAACACACAAGTCCCGTAAGGATCCAAATAACCAGCAAGAATTCCTCCAACATAGTTGAAAATAACAAACAAAGGAGGAATCTTAAAATAAACCAGAAAGTAGTCCAATTTTTTTATTCAAGTTTTATGCGCAAGTAATCAAGGAACAGGTATGCAAAAGTGATGCGATATCGCCCCGCCGTACAGCCTTGATCTCACACACTGGTACCACGAGCAGTGAATGTACCTAAGCCTGAAAAAAATGGTGAAAACAACGGAATGAGATTACAAGAATCTCAGTAGGGTCACAATATCATAAGATTTACGGAAATTATAAACACAAATCTTCCGAACAACATATGACCATTCTTACGCAACTAAAGGGATTCATGTAATTCAAAGATTCAATCAAAAAGGGTAGGGCTGAATCTAAGGCTGAGGGGGACTACAAACACTTCCAAAAAGTATCAGAAGTACACAGGCAGGCAGAACTCATCAGATTGTTCTCAGCAATGAAGAAGAAAAGGCCATCCCCTTCCACCTGTGTTGTCCAAGGCTTACTTCACGAAAGGTAATTGGTTTACACACAAACTAATCAGCAAGCCTATTCATCTTGCCACACAAGGACAAAACATCCCAAGCCACACAAGGACAAGGGCATCCCAAACCAAAAAAGATAAGGGCTTCCCAAACCACACAAGGATAAGGGCTTCCTGCCATACAAGGACAAGACATCCAGCAAGCTCTTGTTGTGATTTTCCACTCATACGACTCTTATACCAGTAAGAACCTCCCCTCTCACTAGGAGCATCAGCGCTTATCCCGAATGGCTACCGGAAAAGAATCCTGACACACAAACACGTACAAGCACAAAGCACAAAACCACAATAGGGTATTCTCAATTCTGTCAGATCACATTCAGCATGTTCAATACACATCACACATGCAAGCTAGGCACTCCTAACCTATATTAAGGGATTCGGTATAGCCTAGAAATTCCTCAATTCAATCCGCAAGTCAAGCATGCATTATTTAATATGAATGTGTATACAGTTTCATAATCATAGGTACCAAAATTAATTAAGCAAACAACGAGGTCTCTGGAGAAACTGATGAGACATAGATCCTACCTCTCTTGTCTCTGGACAAGAAGCTATTCCTTTGCTCTTACTAGATACTTCCGAACCACCTAAGTCTTCATTTAGGCAAAGAAAAAAAAAACAAACTAAGCGTGCATACGCAATAACCATATAAATACCCTATTTCCTTACGAATTCCACTCACCAAACCTATCAGAAACCAGTGATCAGATGCCGCTGGTGCCTCCCCCTTGGATGTGTGATGTGATAGCCAGAAACTTAACGATTCAACCTGATTTACCATCCCAATTAAGTATGCAAAGTTCGACACTAAGAGTAAGGTACAAGACAATTTTTGACTTCATGCATTCAAGGGATGAAATCATAATGTTTCACTATGAATAGATTCTAAACAATCATATGAATAAGGGCAACAACATCAGAGATCAATCAAAGGCAGAATTATACAAATCTTAAAAACCTAATTCCACCGCCGATTTCAACATATCTTTTGACAAAGAAATACAAATTTCCAAACAACGAAAAAAATATGGTTGGAAAGAGGATGAAGAGAGCTTTCCAACAAGCTATTATTTTTAGGAATCCAACAAATGATGAAAGAGTTATGCTACATTGAAGTTCAAGAAGATTTTGCCAGTTCCGCGAGGTTTCAACTTATCTTATAAGAAATAAATTCTAACCTCCTAAAAAAAACCAAAGATGCTTAGAAAGAGGATGAAGAGAGCTTTCCAATAAGCTATTATTTGCAAGAACCTGACAAATGATAAGATAGTTATGCTGGTTTAAAGTTTTCAGCGAATTTTGACAGATATAAGGAGATGTAAGGGTTTTAGGCTATACGAGTTTTGTGTGTTTTCTATGAATGAATTTTTTGTGGGGTTGGCTTCCTATTTATAATGGATGGGGTATGGAATTAAGATTACTACTTTAAAGGCTTTATTAAAGTAAGATAACTACCAGATTTAAATTCTATAATTATCCCTTTTTAATTTTAGGGATTTTACTTCCTAAGGTAATTATTAACAAATTAAGAACCAAATTGAAGGGAATTAATACCATAAATAATTACCAAACATTCTTTATTAATTTCGGCCATCACACACCTTTTATTCAGGGGAAAATGGTCTTTTCACCTGCACTGGTTTCTGGACTTCTAGGACTCAAAATTCGGGATCTCACAATACTAGATCGGTCAATTCGATAGTTTCACAGTCGAAGCGCGCCTATGGTACGAGTTGTTTGGCGTAATAGCCAAATCGAGGAAAAGTCTTAGGAGACTGAGGAATCTATGCATGCAAAATTTCTTTACTTGTTTACTTAGGTACTTGTGCAGAAATTTCGAGGACAAAATTCTTTTAAGGAGGAGAGGATGTGAGACCCAGAATTTTGAGTCCTAAAAGACCAAAAGCCAATGCAGATGAAAAAACCATTTTTTCCCCGAAGAAATGGATGTGTGATGGCCGAAATCGGTAAGGGATGTCAAGTAATTATTTCTGCTATTAATTCCCTTTAAATTGATTCTTTATTGGCTGATAATTACCTTAAGAAAAATAAACCCTAAGTTTAAGGGGGATAATTATAGTAATTAATGCTGATAATTATCTTACTTTAATTAAGCTCTGAAGATAGGGATTATAATATCATAACCATCTTATATAAATAGGAAGTTAGCTACACAAAAATCTTGCGCATGCCATGTCTTGAACTTGTGTGGATTTTCTTTCTGGCTTTTTCAATCCCTCTTTCTCTTTTTGTTGCTTCCGAAATGTGCATGATACTATTGGTTGATGTTTTGAGATTCCTATGGGACTTGTGTGTTATGTTTCCACTTGTTTTGAGTTTTATATAAGTCTTCCACTGATGTTTTCTTTCACTCTGTATAAGCCAAAAATTCATTAATGTATGAATATGCTCCAACCTTTAAATAACATATAAATCAACCAATAAAATTGACAACTAGGTGACTTGAGCCTTGTGGGATTCAAATAGGACTTTGCGAGGGCTTATTTGGGTTTCACGGCGGTAAGGATCCTAATAGGTTGGGTTTGGGTCCTGACATAGAAACCCAGAAGACAATTGAGTGCACTGTCCTGAGTATTTTTTTTTCTTTTTCGTTTTATTTGTCTTAGTGTTATTTAAGTCTTGTCTATCAGTCGTGTTTAATTTAGTTATATATTATGTTTAATGTTATTTTAATGTCCGAGAATGTCCATTTGATTTAAGTTTGAGGAGAATGGTTCACTTCTAATTATTTTAGTATAGCTGATTAAATTTGAACTTGGGTGTGTTGAAATTGGTTTTACAAATTAAAGGTGCATTAAGTTCAAACATTAACTAATATTTAGAGCAACGAAGCATCAATTGATTAGTTTATGTTGATGAAAAACATTAAGAAGGTTGGTTATTACTGGTTAAACTATTTTTTAACTCATTAATGTTGTGAATGCTAAAGTAAGAAAATACAATGTGCTGGAAGCTATGAAAATAAAATATTTTTTTTTGCAGCACAAAAATAGAAGCACTTACGTTGGGTTTAACTTAATACGACCTTTGAGCTGTACTTGGGCATTTTGCAAATCCTAATTCCTTTATGTAAAACTTAAATTGATGTAACCGGGTAAGAATTGAAAGACTAGAATTTCAGAATTGAGTGTTTGTTGTTGATTATTAATGAAATGAACTAAGATTCCATGATCGAAATTATCTCGGTATTGGGTGATTGTGTTTCTTTATCGGACTACTTTTTCCAGGGACTATCAAAGTTCTAAGTTTGAAGAGATTTGATGACCTGTTTTTAACAATGGTCATCCGTATGATTTCGGTTTGATTTTGAGATAATTGCGTGCTAATTATGCTAATTTAGTGAATGTTTTGATCATTTGTTTAGTGTTGTGGTTAAGCAGGTGTGCAATGGTTTTTATGGGAAAAGGGAACGTTTTCGTATGAAAAAAACCTACAAATACGTCGAATTGGAGCTGGCTATTACGAGGGCCAACTGACCGGTCGGTTGAAACCAACCGACCTATCAATTCAATGATGAATTTTTTCCGAAGACACACCGACCAGTCGGTCAACAAAACCGAGGAAAAAGATAGTGTTGTCGAAGGCACACCGACCGGTCAGTTCAACATGAAAAATCTTCCAAATATCAACAGACCGATCGGTTCACATACACCGACCAGTCGGTCGTAAGAGATAAAGCAATTAAGTACAATATAAGGAAGAAATAAAGACAATCAAATACAAGATAAGGACGATTAAATATAAGATAAAGATGATTAAATACAGATAAATATTATCTTCTAAATTTCTAGTATAAAATATATGCCAGGACTATATTATTTTTCATTAAACACCTTATGCAGTCAAACTTTATTTTCAGAATGTGTCCTCAATCCATCAGAGATCAAGACTGTGGTATGCTTGTTTGAGTTTTAATTAATACCAAGACTATTTAGGTTAATTCTTTCTCTCTATCTTTTGCAATCTTGATTTAGTGACGTAAAACTGGGATTCTAATTCAATATTTTCTTATTTCAAGTTCTTAACTCTATTTCTAAGTCTTGATTAATTAGCAAACCTAGCCAGTTTGTTCATAGGTGAGTCTTAGCTGATTCGGAAAAACAGTTAAACTTGGACAACAGAATAGAAGTCCTAGGGCTATCGAAGAAACTTGGTAGAATAGAAATATATCTAGCAACCTAGGGGTGCAAAATGGTTTAGAAACTTGATTGACATTGGAATATAATTAGCTGGGAATTTGGATTGGCTCTTAATCGTCCAGAAGGATAATAGAGGATTGAAAGATGATCAAGAATATATTAGAGAACATTCGTTGGATTAGTTACCAAATTATCTAACAACCCTAACCCTAACATCTAACTAGTTAACTTATATTTTAGATTTAGTTTAATTACAACTATCCTTATTCAGTTAATTTAACTAGAATAGTTGAGGAGGCAAATTAATTAGTTTTAAATTATTTTCCTTGTGGGATTGATACTCTTTTTTTAACTATATTACTAATTGACAATCATGCGCTTTCGAGTAAAGCTCAATTCAATTTTATGCCAACAAAGGTTCACCTCCCAATTTTGGGAGAACTTCCATCGAGCTTTGGGTATAGAGTTGAGATTCAGTATAGCCTTTCATTCATAGACAGATGGTCAGTCAGAGCGGATATTCAGATTTTAAAGGATATGCTCAGAACTTGTATGTTGGACAGGCAAACCATATGGAATCGTTGCCTATCCCTAGTGAAATTTTCCTACTACAACAGCTCTAAGAGGAGTATAGGTATGGTACCGTATGAGGCAGTGTATGGGTGTCAGGGTCATACTTCCTTATGTGGGGATGAGGTTGGTAAGAGGGGACTTGATAGTCTCAAACTAGTAGAGCAAACTACTCATCAGGCTGCATTGATCAGAGAGCGATTGAGAGTACCTCAGAGCCGTTATAAGAGTTAAGTAGATCATCGTAGGTGAGATTTGGAGTTTGCAGTGGATGATAAGGTATTTTTGAAAGTAGTTCCATGGAAGGGAGTGATCAGATTTCAGCTGTAGGGCAAGCTAGCCTTGAGATATATTGGTCCCTATCACATTATTATTCGAGTTTGTCCAGTGACATACAGATTGGAGTTACCACTAGAGTTAAAAAGAATCCATAACGTCTTCCATGTATCAATTTTGAGGAACTACATCCCAGATCCATCTCATATTTTGGAGACACCACCGTTCAAGATTGCCAATGAATTTTCATTCTTGACTCAGCTAGTGGAGATAGTAGATAGAACAGTGAGACAGTTATGTGGTTGTAACGTACCGATGGTTTATATTATGTGGCATAGTGACCGTATGGAGGAGCAAACTTTGGAGCTAGAGCAATTGACGAGACAGTAGTATTCACTTCTTTTTTAAGATTTTGGTAAGTGAATTTTGGGGACAAAATTCTTGTAAGGATGAGAGGATGTGAGACTCCATCCTTCAGAGAGTCTAGTAAGCATTTGGATACATTTAGATCATCTGGATTGGTTAGTTTGAGTAGGTTTGAGTAGGTTTGACTAGTTGACCGTTTGGAGTTGACCCATTTGACTAGCTAGTTAGAGCGTAGACCAAGAGTTGACCAATTGACCGAGTGACCTGGTGTGAGACCTTGACCCTCAAAGTACCTAGTCTGCGAGATCGTACAATGAGAGTGTCCAATTTTGATCCATCGTGACCTGTTGACCTATTTGACCGAGATTGACCAGTTTGACCAAATAGTGGACCAGTTGATCGATTTTGACCAGTTTGACCTGAGAGTGGACTAGTTGATCGATTTTGACCAGTTTGACCTGAGAGTGGACCAATTGATCGATTTTGACTAGTTTAATCTCAGAGTGGATCAGTTGATCAATTTTGACTAGTTTGATTGAGAGTAGACCAGTTAATTGATTTTAATCAGTTTGACCGAGTTGACCAATTTGAACGAAAGTTGACCAATTTGAACAAGAGTTGACCTTTGATCTGAGAGAGTTGACCATTGACCCGAGAGTGACCTATAGGCTGGACACAGTTATAGAAAACCTAGGTGTCTTAGCAAGTATTCTAGTTCAAGTGTCAACATTTGATTTAATGGAAATCAAGATTGACCGATTTCGGGTTTATTTTGAGTGACCGGGGCCTTTGAGCCAAAAAACCCATTTTCGGCCCGTTAGTTATTTCTCAGCCTCGAATAACCATTTCCAAGCCCAATTTATTATTTAAACCCATTTTTTATGTTTATTGGTTAAAACCCATTTTGGACAACTTGGGGCATATCTGGCTTTTAAAACATTTTGAATCTGGTCTTTCCAAAATTTTGTGCTCGGGATATATATACCTAGCCTGACCCGACATTGAAATTTTCTAAGTGTCAGAACCAGCCCCAATTGCCTTTTTTCTCTCTCTTTCTCTCTTTTGTTTCTCTCCTGATAACACAGTTCAAAATCTGTTGATTTTATTTTGACGAAAACTATCAAGCATCGATCTTACCCCCTTTCCTAACATTCCCTAGCTGATTTCCACTGCTAGTTGTAGATTGAGGTGTCGTGGTCTAATTGTTTTATATTTCAGAACATTTTTGGGAATTTTGTGGTAAGTGTTCTAAATCTCCATTTCTTTCATTAATTCTTGGTTCTAATAGTCCCCTGTCGTTGCTGTTAAGTTAGTTTGGTGGTTTTGATATGTCAAAAACCTCCCCTGATTAGTGGGTGAATGTTTATTAGTTTAGTGAAAATTTTGGTAATTTTGGGTGTTTAGTGATTTTGATTGAACTATCATTTTTGTGTGATTCTGATGCTTAGGTTAGTTGATTTCTGTGTTGTGGAGTGTGCTTGTGGATTGAGAAACCCGATCGTGTGATCAGGCAAGCTTGGGTGTCATTTTGGAGTCGTGTGAGGCCTGTGTGAGGTTTGGACATTTTTCCCATTGGCTAGATTTTTCAGAATCCTGAGTTGTGAGCATGTTGTTAGTGTGAGGTGTGTGCTAGTGATCTTGTCATTGGGTTCTGTTTGGTTCACCTTTCAATTTTGAGATCTTTAGTTGTTTTTGATTGGTTTAATGCTTACATGCTTGTGGTTCGTTTTGGGTGTTTAAGTAGTGTTGATGCAGTCGATAGGGGAAAAGGTGTTGTTGCTGATTTTTCTACGTGTCAAGAGGTGGGAGTTTATGTTTCATTTGCATATGCGTAATCGTTTTGTGTTTTCGATTTAAAATACAGTAATTGCATAGTTTTGAATAAAGGATACGTATGATGCGTTTGACGAGCATATTAGTACATGAACATGTTTACCATGTTTTGAATGCATAATCTATGTGTTTAAAACTCCTAAGCATGTTGTTGTGCGTGTGTGTATGATAATTGGGCATGTGACCCGTTGTTGATACCCATTCGTTGTGACTTGTGTGTATGCCCATGTGTTGTTCATATTGAGCCCTTCGATCGATTGTTTGGAGTGTTGTTTTTCTTTACCGAGAAACCATGGTAAGGTTTGCCAAGGGTTTGGGTGAGTTTCTAAATGTCGAAACTACCAGCAGTCTATTTCATCCCTTCTCTCCCTCTTTTCTCTCTCCTTTTTTCCCTCTAGATAACATCATTCGAAATTCGTCGATTTTCTTCAAACGAAAACCACCAAGCATTGACCCTAACTAGTTTCCTAATATTCACTGTCTGATTTCCATTACTAATTGTCGATTGAGGAGCAACAATCTATTATTCTTTGCAATTAGGGAACTTTTTGGGGATTTTGTGGTAGGTGCTCTAAATCTCCGTTTCTTTCATTGATTTCTGATAGTTCTCTGCTGTTGTTTCTAAGTCAGTTTGGTGTTTTTAATCTGTCAAAAATGTCTCTTGATTCGTGGCTGATGTTTTTCAATTGAGTGGCATTTTTAGAAATTTTGAATGTTTTGTGATTTTGATTGAATTGTCAATCAAAGTGTTTCCGATGCTTGGAATAGTTGATTTGTGTATTGTGGAGTGTGTTTGTGGATTGAGAAACCCAATTGTGTGATCGGGTGAGCTTGAGTGTCGATTCAGTGCTGTGTGTGGCTTGTGTAAGATTCAGACGTTTCACCTGTTGGTTAGTTTTCCGGAATCCTGAGTTGCAAGCATGTTGTTAGTGGGAGATGTGTGTTAGTGTGAGCGTTGTTAGGGTCTCTAGAGTTATTTTTCAATTTCGAGTCGTTTGGTTATTTTTGTCGATTTTCGATGCTTATATGCTCGTGGTTTGGTTTGTGTGTTTAGGCGATGCTGCTGCTATTAATAAGGAAAAAGGTATTGCCACTGAATTTTTCGTGCATCAAGAGGTGAAAGTTTATGTTTCATTTGTGTATGCATATTCATTTTGTATTTTCGATTTAAAATATGGTAATTGCATGGTTTTGAATGGAGGCTATATGTAAGTTGTGTTTGACGAGCATGTTCGCTACATGAACTTGCTTGCCATGTTTTGAATGCATAAACTATGTGATTTAACTTTTAAGCATGTTGGTTGTGTGTGTATGTGTGATAACTGGGCATGCAACTCATTATTGGAATCTATTCGTGTGACTCATGTTTATGCCCATGAGTTTGTTCATGTTTAGCCCCTTTGATATGAGTGGTTGGTGTGATGTGAGGTGTTTTTTGTTGTTGAGAATCCATGGTAAGGTTTGTCGAGGGTTTGGACGAGTTTTGGGAGTGTTTTGGGTCTGTTCTGGGGCAGGTAACCCTTTTGGAAGGGGTACACGCCTATGCATTCTTGTACAGAGTCCATGTACTTTTCTGGAAAAAATGGTACACGGTGTTGTTCCTGTACATGGCCTCCCCTAGTAGAGTGCACAACCGTGTACTCTTGTACATAGGTCGTATACTCCTCTGTCACCCCCACTCGATTAGATTCTGACGATTTTGACGACCCCCGTACCCTTTCTACAACCTGTGTACACCATTTTGGGACCCCCAAACCTACCCTAAATCAATTAAACCCCATTCAAATATCAAATCAAACCCAAATCGATCCCATATGAGTGCTCTCATAGTGAATACTTGCATTGCATACATTCTCAGGTTTTTCTATAAAATTATGTATGTATGTTCTTAGGAACAACTTGGAATTAACGAATGATGTTTGGCCAAACATGGTAAGTACATAGAATCCCAGGTTAGGGGGAATATTGCTTAGCGATGGGTATTGTATGGATAGACTATATGTGTGTGTCTGATGTGAGCTGTGACCTAGCAGGCTATGTGTTATATATATCTGTATATGGTTTGTGATTGAGTGTGATAGTGTGATTTCTCCACTCAGTTATGGATAACATTGGCAGTAGGGGACTTATATGTATTTTGTTATGAAAAACTAGCTGCAGTGGGCTTTTAGTATATATGGATGATAAATGAGTTTTAAGTAACTATTTTTATAAATAATTTTCCATATACCTCTATTCCACCGGATGTGCTAAAGATACTATAACTCCCATTGAGGTCTTTGATCTCACCATTCTTATTGATTTTTTAAGGGCTAATCTGTTTGTTGTAATCGATCATCCTTGAGGTCGTGTATTGCCGATGTTGCTCTTAGAACTAGACTATTGCACTTGCACGTCTTGGAAACTCGACATGTTTAAGTTTTTGAGATTTTCATACCTTGACAATATACATAATTGTTTTGAATTTTAATGGTTATTGTAGACCCGTTGTGGGCTTCTGTGTATGGACTCTTGTGTTGCATGTTTGAGACCGTGTGACATGTTATATATGATTTAAAGTCTTCTACTGAATGTGTGTGCGTACTTTGTTGTTTGTTTTATGCCGGGTGGATTTTGTGATGTGTCATTGTCCTCTTTAAAGGAAAGATTCAAATTTACACATATTTTTGAGATTTTGGATTCGTAAAGTAAACGCATTCCTTTTTGGTTTTGATTGATCTAAGTGTTGGGTCAATCAGGACTATATGGTGGTGAAGGTCCCATTAACCGGAAATGGGTTCTCACAGTTTGTTTTGATTTCCCTTGAGTTTTGTGAGGTGTGTGAGCATTTTTGGGTTGAATTCTTGTGTGATTTTGGGGATTTTAGGCCTTTATGCGAAATTAATATTGTTGTTAGCTTAGATTGATCCTTTTGAGCTTGTTGGATGTGAATATATGCTTGCTGGTGGCTGGTTTTGAGCTGGTGCAATTATGGGTGAAGTTGGTGGTTTGTCGAGAAATTGTTGCTTTTGATTCGAGTGGTGTTTTTGAAATATTTAGTGTTTTTTTTTATTGGATTGAGTGTTTGATGATTAATAGACTGTTAGAGTGGAATAAATGGGGTCTTAGGTTTTATCTTGATTTTGAGTCATTTTGATTATTTATTTTCATTTCAATTTTTTAGTTGGCTGCTTGTTTTGTTCTTAGATGGTATTTTAGCTCGCGAGAAAGGAAAGGAAGTGGCCGTTAGCGAGTCGTCTGCACGATAAGAGGTGGGAGTCTATGTCTCATTCACATGCATGGAATTAAGTTTTTTTTTGTTAATTTAAAACTTGGATAAATGCTTGGTTTTGAGTAGAGGCAACACTGGCATTGTGTGTGAATATCATACTAGGTTAATTGTGATACTTATCATGATTTTTATGCAGTGATGTTATATTTAAATTATTGAGCATGATGATTATGTTTTGGTGCATTATTGGTGAGCTTGAATTTAATGAACCTATACTTTGTTTATGTGAGACTTTGATAAATTGAGTTGGTGATCCTTGATTTTGAATTGCATGAGATTATTGAGTTGAGAGACTTGTTGTGAGGTTGTTGGGAGAGTGAGGATGTGAGTCAGGTTTTTTCCTGAAAAAAATAAAAAAATAAAATATATATATATATATATATATATATTATCTAGATAAATTCTCATCCTTTTCTTAAACCTTCTTAGTCTTGTATATGAGTGTGAGAGTGCCCTTGAGATGTTTCTTATTATTGATGCTGGAATGATACATTTATACTTGGTTTTCATACATTATAAGATATACATTTTGAGAAATGCAAGTATATGTATATATGATTTATAGGTGTGACTTGGAATTGACGAATTGCTCTTGGCCAATGTGAAGGTAAGTAGATGAGTATCCTTAGATAAAAGGATAATCCCTTGCCTAGGAGTTTGGATGGATTGTGTATGCCTTGTATTAGTATGTGATGTGATAGGCTACATGAGAAAAGTAGGGTGTCTTGAGCTCATTTTGTTATTCTTGGGCTTGAGATTGATGGACTTCTTATGATTATGCATGATTGGGGTCGTGTGACCTATTGTGTGTGCTTTAAAGTCTTCTGCTATTTGTGATTATCCTCCGTGATAAGATATGTTATGCCGAGATTTATGAAAGTCATATGCTTTATTTTTATATATTTTGGGAAAAATATTTTTTGGTTAAGCCATGTGTGGTTCTTATTGGATCACAAGTTGGACCAACTGAGGCTGGACGATGGTGAGGAGCACAGTTACTGGGTTCGAGTCCTCACACCTGGAGTTCTATCAAAATCAGTATCAGCCTGTCAAGTCTGTCCTCTAGTAGCTACTCTCTCTAAAAATCTGAAACAGCTTCTCTATCTAAGAAATTCCCATCGGCAGTGGCATTTTGCATGAACTTGTGCACCTCGGACTGCTCCCTATAGAAAGCATCCACCAGTAGGAAGTATGGAATGACATGGTGTGGGTACCTCTTCAACAATCCCTTGAATATGTCATAAGAATTTCCAAGAAAAAATGGTCAAAGAAATAATGGACACAAGTTTTCTTCCAGTAATGGCGGATGATTCTGACGGGCACAAGCAAAAAGGAAATACTAAAAAGGCACAAAAACAACAAAACTAACACTTTTGCATTCTCACTATCCTACTTTTGCATAAAGAACATTCACACTCACTCTCATTTTCTCTCAAATCATCCAAAGAACCACTCAAAAAATCTTGACTGACCTCTTTCAGCAAGATCATCATATATTCTAACTCCTCCGATGATGAACAAACACTCACAAGAGGACTGGAATTGAAAACCCAAAACCAAATCAGTAGTCAAGGTATTACAAAGTTTAAGATTTTGGAAGTAACCCAACAAACACTTTCCAGAGAGAAAATCAACAAAAAAAGGGCCAGAATTGAGAAAATCCTTCTCAGATTAGAATCGGAATCGGAAGAGGAACAGGAAGAACCAGCAACCACCACACCAGTCACGAATGCCTCAGGAAACGTACCCAACCAGCTCTAGGTGAATATTCTTCCAGGGATAGAACACCCACAAAACGAGATGGAAATGTTTTGGATGACAGATGATTCCAAGAAAGAGAAAAAATCCGACAAGCAACATGGAGATACTATTGCACCATCTCCGACAGTACATAGCAACAAATGAGCCAAATACGACATTGTAGAATCCTAGCAGAGCTGACCTATACTACGGATGAGAAAGACAAAGAAGGAAAAAGGAAAAAAATAGGAAGGTGCCCTTTCGACCTTGATTATACTTGTTGCTGTCATCCCATCTCAACTGTGTCCTAAGCAGAACAGATAAAGCACATAGAGATAACAACATCACCAACACCCGCTGAAGATTTTGCTATGCCTACAAATCAAGTCAAGCAAACTAGCATGCCTGCCAGAATTCCAACACCAAAAAGCCCACAAGAACAGTTAGAATCAGCATCAACACAAAAAAGAACAAGAGGATCAGTCTCTAAGGCAATGATCATGCCCACTACTTAGTCAAAGGAAAGGAGAATAGTAGCTGCACGTAGAGAAAATGTGCAGGCGAATCGCACATATTTTCCACTAGAGATGCAACACAAGTACATGGACATCAGCCACAGAGTGATCTACCATTGCAAAAGCCTATGCCTTCAGACCATAACTGCTTTGAAGATCGGAGGAAAAGTTTCAAGACTCATAAGCAAAATTAGATTGGGCATGTCCTTCAATATTACTTACTCTACCTATGAATAACTCATTCATGAGTTTTACACAACCTTTACATAAAAGAAGTTGTCGCACATGAAGACCGACCAAGAGAGCACGATAAACTTCAGACTCATGGGAATATACCATGAGATACCTATGGATGGCCTCAACAAACTACAAAGAATGACTGAGAGCAAGAAAATGATCACGGAGTATCCATCCGACTTCGATCAAAATAATTTATACAGGATATGGATGGCATGTTCAACTCAATACCACCCGAGAAGCTCTAGAGACATCTATCTCAAGTCGGGCAATGAAGTACATTCATCGATTTTTGGTGTTCAATTTATCAGGCCATGCCAATTGATCTTCAACCCTCAACAAAAAGGAGTTCCTTATTCTATGATGCATAGAGAAGGGGCATAAGCTAAATTTGGCATACCACCTTTGCTCCTAGTTCCATACAGCACAGCAGGCCAAGAAACCACACATACTTGGCTTAGTGATAACATATTCAATGGTGGAGCTGAAGGTACTAGATCCGGCACACAACAACCTCATCATCGTTACTGAAACCATGCCCCTCAACATCAGCACACTCATAAGCATGCAGCTAATAAAGTAGGATGTAGATGGAGGGTACAAATTCACCAAACTAGACCGACGAGCCCAATGCATTTAAAGAAAAAAAAATGTCCTATTACCTCTCCACCAGCAGTAGTCCTAGAACCAACACTAGCAGCAATCCCAGAACCAACACCATCATCTACCATGCCCAATCGAGCCAAGAAAACCTGACCTATGAAGATATATACACCTCCACCTAATTTGGAGGAACCTTCACAAAGGCACGATGATATAGAACCATGGAAACAGTATGGTACTATACAAAACACAAAGGAGGTATGGCGACATGAGAAGAGAAGAACACAGACAAGACACAACAGCCTTTGATTTGCAATGGAAAGATTTCTAGAGAGGCAAATCAATGATGACAAGTCTAATAATGAACGACTGGACTATATAAACAAGAGGCTTGACCAAGCTGCTAAGAGCATCGGCAGGATCAAGCAACAACTGATACGAATTACACAACAACGCACATCCACCACTATGATCATGACCAAGAACATTTCTTATACAGAAGTTTATTTTCATTTATTTTTATGCTTAAGGACAAGCAATTTTAAAGTGTGAGGATGCCACTGTAATGTAATAAAATGAAGATCCGTGCCTAATTTTGTAATATGTATTTGTCCTATGAGCAAAAATATATTCCTTTAAGACCAAATAAATTTTCTGTTTAAGGATGCAGATAATGATAAGCAAAAGGATATTACTATCAAAGCTTATGCCTGCAAATTAAAATCCTAACTTCAATCCCTAAAACATCCTAAAAATTTTAAATTTAGCCATATGTTTAGGGACAAACATTGAGAAAGTATGAGAATATTTGATAATATGATTTTAATGTCATATAAACATCCGATTTTAGTATAATATTAGGGTAATTTAGGATATAATCAGAGTTTATCAACACAAGGTAGTTTCATCAAAGATATCAAGTGAATTTTAAGGAAAAGAAGATATTTTGGATAGGAAGATAAAGACTGGAGACTTAAAGAAGATCATTTCTGGATAAAAATGACATGGTTGTTATCCATTAGAAGCTATATAAACCCATGACCATTGGTGGTCATGGCATCCAGTTTTGAGCATTCAATAGAAACCTTGCATGATTACTCTCAACTTCTATGGCTAAAAACTTATAATCTAACCCCAACTTTATAGTAGGTAACGGTCAAAATCTTCGTGAGATTTTATTAGTAACTGATTGAAGTATTTTACTTATTCTCTTTCTATGTTAATCATTATATAGGGAGTTCAATACTATGGTCACAGCAAGATCATTGTGATCAAGTTTTACATCGTTAGAAGGAGTATTATTGTACAAGCCTCTAGAATGAATAACATCCTAAAAAGAATAAGGTATCACCTTGAATATCTACACTAGTGTTCAAGGGGATAGGAGAATCATTGTTTGGAAAAACAAATGAGCCTTCAGTTGTACTAAGCCTTTTGAATACCACATTTTTACGTGGTTTCCTCCCAATCGAGTTCTATAAATAAAAGAATCAATAACTAAGTGTAAGTTGGAGCTAGATATTATCCTCTTATTGTAAGAACCCAAACCCAACCTATTACCATAGTGCAACCAGAATAAGCCCTCGCAAAGTCCTATTTGAATCCCACAAGACTCAAGTCTTACTAGTAATCTTTTTATTGGTTACTTTAAGATGTTATTAAAGATTGGAGCATGTAATTAATTAAACAATATTCTGGCTTATACGGAGTGAAAGAAAATATCTGCAGAAGACTTATATAAATTCTGGAAACTAGTGAAAACATAACACACAAGTTCCAAACGAATCTCAAAACATCAACATCTTTGCATATTATAAATTTGGAATCAAGAGGGGAGAAGACAGATGTGAGTACCCCCTCCCAGGAGGAACAAACACACACTCACATATCAGGTATTGTCTAATAGTGGAACATTTTTAATCCCTTGGCACAGACAACAAAAATTAAACCAGAAAGATAGTTCATACACATAGATACATGCACAATTTAACAAACCAGCAAGGATGTTCAATTTGAATGTGATGCAATCGTCCTGCCATGCAGCCTTGATCTCACACCTTGGTACCTCCAGAAAAGCATGAACCTATGCCTAAAAAAGGGAGGAAATAAGGGGGGGGGGATTTGAGATTACATGAATGTCAGTAGGGTCACAACATCATGAGATCTGCAGAAACTCAATCAAACATCTTCCAATAGTAGATAGATCATATATACTTATGTAACAAACCCAAAAAAAATTAGCAAACAATCATACATAACATATGAAGGGCCGAAATTAGTAAATAAGGGGAAGAACTCAAACACTTCGTTGGTAACTATTACAAGACAGAAACATGAAGCACACAGGAAGTTCAATTTGCTATACGATTTGCAAAACCAAACAATTATCCCCTTCTGCCAATGATGTCCAAGGCTTGCTGCAGTAAGGGAAAATGATTAGTAAACAAACTCACAGTAAGTCTTCATTTCCTTGCCACATTCAGGACAAGTTATCTTGCCACACACAGGCTAAGGCATCTTGCCGCATATAGGACAAGGCATATTGCCGCACACAAGACAAGGCTTCTTGCCGCATACAGGACAAGGCATCTTGCCGCACATAAGACGACAAGGCATCCCACATCCGAACTCTAACTGGCATAAGGGCATCCAAAAAACTCATGCTGGGAATATCCACCCATACAACTCCCATACTAGTAAGTACTTCTCCTCTCACTAGGAACATCAACACTTACCTCAAAAGGTCATCAGAAAGAGAATCCTGATACACAAACAAGTAAAACCAACACACAAGGCAAGTACAAGCACACAAAAATCCAGCAGGGTACCCTCAATCAATACACCATACAAAACACAAGTCAGTTATAAACATAATTGAATTAATGTATTCATTTCATACTAATTTCGGAAATCACTAGAACCAAAGATACATCATCCTAAAACACATAATCACTAACACACAAACCAAATGCTTAGTAAACTAAACAAGGGAAATCAAAGGAACCAATGAGGCATAAACCCTACCTCTCACATGTTTGAATCATATGGAATCCCTTTGCCTTTATCAATGGGATCAGAAACTCCTAAACAACCATAAGGCAAAGACAATACAATACTAAGCAATAGGGTATTAACAAGCACTACAACGAGCTATCACAAACAGAAATTTGATGAAAGAGAAACAATTTCGGCTAGGGTTTAGGGTTTATAAACTTTGGCAATAGTAAGGAATAGAGGGAGAGAAATTTCAGAATTAGAAGAAATATTTTGGTATGCTAGATAGGGTGGCCGGACATGTTAATTTATTGGGTTTAATTGGATTAAATATTTCTACTTTTAAGCCTAGATAATTAGGATAATGCTTAAGAGATAATTCTGAAATAAACCTTCTAGAAACTTTCTCATTTTGGGAAAAAACCATTTAGCAAAGGGATGAATTAGAAAAGAAATGAATAAGATACCAATATCAAAATAGGAAAGGTTCTACTCAAACATTTCAGGCCATCACGCATCCATTTCTTTAGGGCCCAAATAGTCATTTCAGCTGCACCGGTACCTGGACTTTTAAGATATCTACTCTAAGGAGGATCGGGGTCTCATATCCTCCCCTCATAAAAATTTCGTCCTTGAAATTTTTGCACATGAACTACTGAAATAAGAGAGAGTCTAACAACTTGCTGCGTAGGATAAGATAGGACTTTAGCAATCTTTAAGCATGTAAACAGGGTCTTGGACATACTTTCCACACTTCTGTTGCACACTCCTCTTATCTAATAAGAACTTTAGCATTCTGAAGGAAAGACAGAGGCGGTACCTAGGGCTTCATTAGGATTAATTTCTATCGAGGCAAAAAGTTTCACAGGGCAGGGCTAGGATCCAGATGCAGTCCACTGGATGGTGGTTTTAAGGGATCAGTATACCCACCATTTGAATTTGGGGCTCCGGAGGTCTTCACACCATTATGTCTTGGCTTGGTGCATTCCCTTTGTTTATGGCCAGGCTCTCCATAATTGTAGCACCTATGAGTTGGCGGAGTCCACGAGGATTTATTTATATTCGGATTATATCCTTCTGAATGCTTCTTGAAATTTCCATTGTCATTTCCTTTTGAATGAGATGATCTTGCAGGATAGGGCTCTTTACGTCGGTCAGATTTCAAATCATGTCGATTTGGACCGCCATTGTTTACTGTAGGAAGCTTCCTACTTAGCACCATCTTTTCAGTATCCTGGGTCGTCATGATCAAATCTTGAAAATTCTACATGAGCGTTGTGCAGACAATGGTTTTGATTTCAATGCTCAAACCATCCTGAAATTTTCTTGCAAGCTGGTAGGGAGGTGCAGTCCTCTTCAGCTGTAAAGCAAGACAACTCCCTCAAATTTTTTTCATACTCCAAAACAAAATGCGTACCTTGTTCAATTTTTTAGAAGGCTTTTCGCTGCTCATTCTTGTGGAATCTAGTGTAGAATCTTTCATTAAATTCGTACAAGAACTCATCCCAAGTTGACAATTGATCTCAGAATCGTAAGCTGACGGCAGTCCACTATGAAAGGGCTTCTCCCTCTAGTAAGAATGTGGCAATGGAAACTTTGTCATCATTTGTGATATGCAGAAATATGGAAAATCGGAACAGGGTTTCAATCACTCTCAGGAAGTTACAACACCTACTAATCCGTTGAAGTCTTTGCATCCTGACTGGCGAGCTTCTTTCAGAAGCTTCGTAATCATAGTGAGGAGCCTTTCAGCCTTTCTTGGCTGAACTAGGGTAGGAGGAGGAATAGGTTCTGGTGCAGGATTATTCTGGATTGGTTCCTCATAGTGCTAGTTTGCAACGATACCTTGCAATATGTTTAGTATTTGGACTAACACAGGTTCCAAAGCTGGTGCAGTTACGGCTACAGGTGCGGCTTGGTTCTTCGGTTGTTCGACTTAGACTTCAGGCTCAACTTGCTCACCCTGCTCATCTTGAACAACCTGTTCCACTTGTTCATTTTGATCCTCATTCTTATCCCGTTGCATCCTTGCAGCACTACGAGTCCTATTCAACCTCGCTATACTAAACAAAACACATATACAATATAATTATCCAATATGAAATACAAAACTAAAAAAGAGATGGCACCTTGGTGGAGAGCCATACACCAAACGATATATATATATATATATATATGCTGGAAATAAAACACAATCATGCACACAAAACATAGCACAAATCTCGACATACATGCTAATACACAAAGCATATTCGGCTATTATACAGTAACACACAGCTATACACGGCATGTCACACAATAATGCTCAGCAATTCACACACAATCACATACAAGTTCGGCATGCTCACAAAGCACACAATATAAACACAGACCAACATATTAGTCATATATGGCATCATATAGAATAACACATCAATCCACAACAAACATCATTTGGCAATCACACCTAAAGACACACAAAAGCATTTAGTATACATGCAAAAGCACACACAATCGCTCAACATATCAAATAAGTAAGCACACTGAAACATTCAATCAAGAATATAACAAAACATGGCATCAAAATCATGGTATATACGAATGTAACACACAATAAATTTTTCAGCATGTCAAGCAAAGCAACATAAATATATTCATAACCAAACTTGTAAGTTCTAATCAAACAAAGAATATTCATAACCAAACTAAGAATCATATGCACATACTTCAAGAATTAAACACAAGGTCATACAAATCATGTAATCCCATAAACTATACTAAACTTGTAAGTTATAATCAATCAAAGAACATGCATATTCAAATCAAAGTTGGTTTTTTGAGCACATAATTAAGAAAATACATATCAATCACATAATCAATCATGTCAAAAACATGTGCATGCATCAAGTAAATAATATAAATCACATCAACATATAACCATGCTCCGCGACCACACTTGTAAAACCCAACCTATAAGAACTCTTATGGCTGTGAAACCTGAATAAACCCTCGCAAGGTCCTATTCCCAAGGCTCAAATCTTACTAGTTATCAATTTTATTGGTTATTTTAAGATACTATTAAAGGTTGGAGCATGTAATTCATTAAACAATATTCTGGCTTATATGGAGTGAAAGAAAACATCAACGGAAAAATTATATAAATTCTGAAAACTAGTGAAAATATAACGCACAAGTCCCAAAGAAATATTAAAACATCAACATCTGTGTATATTATAAATTTGGAATCAAAAGAGAAAAGGTCAAAAATCAAGCAAGAAAGATAGTTTAGACACATAGATACATGCGTAATTTAGAAACTAGCAAGGATGTTCAATTTCAATGTAATGCAATAGTCCTGTTGTGCAGCCTTGATCTCACACCTTGAAACTTCCAGTAAAGCATGAACCTATGCCTGAAAAAGGAAGGAAATAAGGGGAGTAAGATTACAAGAATCTCAGTAGGGTCACAACATCATGGGATCTGCATAAACTCAATGAAATATCTCCCAATACTACATAGATTATGTAACAAGCCTAAACAAAATCAGCAAACAATCATATATAACATATGAAGGGACAAAATTAGTAAATAAAGGGAAGAACTCAAAACAATTCTTAGGTAACTATCACAAAACATAAACCAAAAGCACACAGGCAGCTTAATTTACTGTACGATTTGCCAAACCAAAAAATTATCCCCTTTTGCCTATGTTGTCCAAGGCTATGCTGTAGAAAGGGAAAACAGTTAGCAAACAAACTCACAAGGAGAGGTTGTAATTTCATGAAAATAAAAGAGGAATAAGATCCAAGCACTCATACTGTGAGACCCAGCCCATAGGGGGGGGTCAGCTTACCCAATCCCACATCGGAAAAGAGCGGGGGAGGTCTTGGGCTTATATGTGTTATGTGATGGTATCATTTGCAACAAAATGTATCTTTTGGGTCAAGTGGTTAGAAGCCCGACTCAACATTGCAATTGTGATCCATCACGCACACATACACATCCGGGCCCGTTGGGCAGAGGGTCCGAGGCCGGGTCGTGACAAATGGTAGCGGAGCCAGGTCTCATTCCCTCTTCCGGGTGGGCTTGGGACGTGTTGTATGTTCAAAATTGGGTTTGTGAGTTTGGGCCCAATTCAGTTACATTTGGGCTCCCCTCGTGAGAATATGAGGTCTATAAGAAGGAGAGATCGTGAGACCCAGCCCGTAATGGGGGGTCAGGTTACTCAATCCCACATCGGAAAGGAGCGGGAGAGGTCTTGGGCTTATATGTGTTGTGTGATGGTATCATTTGCAATAAGATGTATCTTTTGGGCCATGTAGTTAGAAGCCCAACTCAGCGTTGCAATTGTGATCCATCACGCACATATACACGTTCAGGCCCACTGGGCCGAGGGTCTGGGGGCCTGGTCGTGACAAAATAATCAGCGTTATTTTGTTTATTCTAATCTGGAACAACAGAGAGGCAATGAAGAATCTAGGTATTTAAAGTTGATTATAGTATAAAGCCAACCTTTTAGGTCAACTTAGCGTTGCAGTTGTAAACCATCATGCGCACATACACGTCTGGGCCCGCTGGGCCAAGAGTCTGGGGGCTGGGTCGTGACAAATGGTAACGGAGCCGATCTCGCTCCCTCTTCCGGGGGGGATTGAGCCGTGTTGTGGGTTCACGTTTGGGCTTGTGAGTTTGGGCCCAAGTCACTTTCGTTTGGGCTCCCTTTGTGAGGACACAAGGTTTATAAAGAAAAGAGATTGTGAGACCTAGCCCCTAGGGGGAGTCAGGTTACCCGATCCCACATCGGAAAGGAGTGGAGGAGGTATTGGGCTTATATGTGTTGTGTGAGTGAATTATTTGTAACAAGCTGCATCTTTGGGGCCATGTGGTTAGAAGCCCAACCAAGCATTGCAGTTGTGATCCATTACGCGCACATACACGTTCGGGCTCACTGAGCCGAGAGTTTGAGGGCCGGGTCATGACTTATATGATTAAGAGGAACAAGATCTATAACCAACAGAAGAAGCCATACAAATTTCAGAACACAAACTCTAAGAAGATTTTGGCAGCAATAAAAATAGAGAAACACTAACATTTTGTTTGTGAATTCTAGATAATAAAATGCAGTATGAAGAGAGGATTCCAATGAGATATCATATGTAGAAATCTGATGAAAGAGAAACAATTTTGGCTAGGGTTTAGGGTTTAGAAATTTTGGCAATAGTAAGGAAAAGAGAGAAATTCTGGAATTAGGAGAAGGATTTTAGTCTGCTAGATAGGGTGGCCAGCCATGGTAATTTATAGTGTTTAATTGGATTAAAGTTCTTTACTTTTAAGCCTGTATAAGTTAGGATAATGCTTAAAAGATAATTCTGAATAAACCTTCTAGAAACTTTCTCAATGTAGGAAAGAAACCAATTAGGAAAGAACCATTTAGGAAAGGGATGAATTAGGAAAGAAATTAATAAGATACCAATATCAAAATAGAAAAGGTTCGACTCAAACATTTCAGGTCATCACGCATCCATTTCTTCAAAGGCCAAATAATCATTTCAGCTGCGTCGGTACCTGGACTTCTAAGACATCTACTCTAAGTAAAATTGGGGTGTCACAATTATTATTTACAAAGTTTAGTATTCTTGTTTACAATTACTATTCGTAGCTCACAAACATCTTAAACAAATTTTCATCTCACCATATCCATGCTTCTCAATCGCGTGCTCACAGACAGTTTCCACAAAAAAGACGTGCCTCATCTGTGACTTGATCCTGACTTTTTGTGGATTCTAGCCTACTATCTATACTACAATATATTCACAAGTAAGACTTTACCTTCGGTGTATTTTGACAACACGTCAAATATATCCTTTCACATAATAGGTATGATATGAACAAGATTATATATAAACAACAGAAGAAATATCACCATGTTTTATTATACACTCCTCAAGGTCAAGAGTAGTAGAAAAATTATCAAGCACATCAAAATTATCAATTGTCATAGCAAAGTCATCAATCACCATAAAATAATTGACCTGGTATGTATCATGTTTGAGGTAATGATAGTCCTTCAAAGACAGAACCTTCTTGGGAAGGTGCGGTTAAACAACTGTCCATGAGTCAACAGACTCTTCAAACTCATATTAAATAGATGGCTTCAGCCATCAACTAGTTTGAGACAGAAGGAAAGTTACCTTCCCAAGCAAAGGTCAATCCTAAATAGAATACTAATGAGATGATGTTGAAATCAAGTAAGCAATTGCAAGATATACAAAGCAATAAGAAACAAGGAGTCTCTATTACAATTGACAAGACAGTGGAGACTATAGGTGATTCAGTAATAATCAAGGCCCTAGAGCAGATTCATGCCAATAGGTCACAGCTCTCTAACCAAGTTGAGAGATCCATTAACAAGCCAAAGAAGGACAATCATGCTAAGAAAAAACAAACTGTCAGCAGAAAAAAAAAAGCTGAGTTGGAGGTAATTCCTGAACCCAAAATTATTATTCCACCTGCATTCCCATCACAATTGGCAAAGACTAGCAACGTCGTTAAGGAGCAAGTTATTATTTGTAGGGATCCGATGACCGATAAGAGAGTTATGCTGGTTTAAAGTTTCAGCGAATTTTGGCGGCTATGGAGAGGTGTAGGGTTTTAGTCTTATACGAATTTTGTATGTTTTCTCTGAATAATTTTTGTGAGGTTGGCTTCCTATTTATAATGAATGAGTATAGAATTATGATTACTACTTTTAAGATAATTAGAAAAAAGATAATTACCAGATAATTAAATTCTTTAATTATCTTCCCCTATTATTAGGGATTTTAATCTCTAAGGCAATTATCTATCTATAAGGACTTAGATTAAAGGAAATTTATACCAGAATTAACTACCATACCACTCTTACCAATTTCGGCCATCACACATCCTTTCCTTCAGGGGAAAAATCATCTTTTCACCTGCACTAGCTTCTGGACTTTTAGGACTCAAAATTTGGGGTCTCACAACCTCCCCTCCTTACAGGAATTTCGTCCTCGAAATTTTAACATAAGTACCTAATCAAACAGGTAAAGAAATTTTGCACGCATAGATTCCTCAATCTCCTAAGACTGTTCCTCAATTTGGCCATTACGCTAAACAACTCGTACCATAGGCACGCTTCGACTGCGAAGCTGTCGAACTGACCGATCTAGTATGGCAACTGGCTGTACGGGATAGGATAGGTCTTCAGCAACTTCAACTGGCGGTTCTTTAAGCACATGAGCAGGATCTCGCACATACTTTCTTAACATTGAAATATGAAATACGTTGTGAATTCTTTCCATATTTGGAGGTAGGGCAAGTCGGTAGGCAACAGGGCCGATTCTTTTGACAATGTCATACGGACCAATGTAGCGAGGTGCTAGCTTACCTCGCTGCTGAAAACGAAGGACTCCTTTCCATGGGGCGACCTTCAAAAATACTTTGTCTCCTACCGCAAATTCTAGTTCCCTTCGTCGATTGTTGGCGTAGCTTTTCTGCCGATCCTGGGTTGTTTTTAGCCGTTGTCGGATCAAGTTCAACTGCTCTGTTGCTTGATCAATCAATTCCGAATTGTCTAGGCATCTTTCGCCTACTTCATTCCAGCAAATGGGAGTTCTGCAACGTCTCTCATATAGTGCTTCATAGGGTGCCATACCGATGCTTACATGGAAACTATTGTTGTAAAAAAATTCCGCAAATGGAAGGCATCGATCCCAACCGGTTTGCTGATTCAACATACTCGCTCGTAGCATGTCTTCGAGTGTCTGAATCATTCTTTCTGACTGACCATCGGTCTGGGGATGAAATGCTGTGCTGAAATTCAATCTTGAACCCAGCACATTCTGAATTTCTCCCAAAATCGTGAGGTGAAGCGAGGGTCACGATCTGAAACAATAGAAACTGGTACTCCATGAAATCGAACAATCTCTTCCAAGTAACGAACTGCCAATTTTTCTGGTGTATCTGTCACACGTATAGGAAGAAAGTGTGCAGATTTCATCAGTCGATCCACGATCACCCAAATGGCATTGTATCCTCGCTGCGATCTAGGTAAACCGGTCAAAAAATCCATTGTGACGTGCTCCCACTTCCATTCTGGAATCGGAAGTGACTGAAGTAGACCAGTGGGTCTTTGATGTTCGATCTTTACTTGTTGACATACGAGGCATCGGGCAACGAATTCAGCAATGTGACGTTTCATGTTTGGCCACCAATACTGCTCCTTCAAATCTCGGTACATCTTAGTGCTTCCAGGATGAATAGAAAACTTCGAACTATGCGCCTTTGATAGAATAAGGTTATGAATATCAACATTTTGTGGAACACATACCTGGTTTCTGAAGACTAGTATTTCATCATCTCGTATTCTTAAATCACAAACTATAGCATCAACACCATCCGCAAGTTGCTTCTGAATTTCAGAAAATTTCGGATCCTCTAATTGTTGATTCCGGATTTCTTCAATTAAGGTAAGTGCAACTTCGATTCGTGCCAACAATGAACCAGAAAAATCGGTGCCAAGATGCACACGGTTAGCTTTCAATTCCAACATCATCGGTAGCTAGTGGGTGCGCATGTAAGCCAAAACTGATGGGGAAGAAGGATGATACTTTCGGCTCAGGGCATCAGCAACAACATTCGTCTTTCCAGGATGATATTCGATTATTAAATCATAGTCTTTAATCAGCTCCACCCATCTTCGTTGTCTCATATTCAATTCTTTTTGCGTGAGGAGGTACTTCAGGCTTTTGTGGTCAGTGAAGATTTGGCACGTCTCACCGTATAAGTAATGTCGCCATATTTTTAAGGCAAACACCACGGCTGAAAGTTCCAAATCATGCGTAGGGTAGTTGCTCTCGTGCGGTCGCAATTGCTGGGAAGCGTAGGCGATGACTTTCCCATCTTGCATCAATACGCATCCAAGTCCAGATTTTGACGCGTCGCTGTAAACCACATACTCCTTTCCGCAAATAGGTAGGGTAAGGATAGGTGCAGAAACTAACTGATTGTTTAGCTCTTCGAAACTTTGCTGGCATTTCTCATTCCATACAAACGGCTCACCCTTGCATATCAGTTTTGTCAATGGTCCAGTAAGCGATGAAAAATTCTCCACAAATCGACGGTAGTGTCCTACTAAGCCAAGGAAACTACGAATTCCGAACACACTTTGCGGAGGTTCCCAAGCAATGACTACTTCAATCTTCTTTAGATCAACTAACACACCTTGGGCGGAAACAATATGGCCAAGGAAACCAACTTCATGTAACCAGAATTTGCATTTGGAGTACTTTACGAACAACCGTCGATCTTTCAGGATTTTAAACATGATCCGCAAGTGCATAGCATGATCCTCTTCTGATTTTTAGTAAATCAGAATGTCGTCGATGAAGACTATTACAAATTTATCCAAGAATGCGCGGAACACATGATTTATTAAGTTCATAAACACAGCTGGTGCACGGCAAAGGGTATTTGTTTTTCACAGTCACACGATTCAGCTGCCAATAATCGATGCACAATCGCAGCGAACCGTCTTTCTTTTTCACGAATAGAACAGGTGCTCCCCAAGGTGACACACTAGGTCGGATAAAACCACGATCCAGCAAATCTTCCAATTGCGTTTTTAGTTCCTTCATTTCTGCAGGAGCCATACGATACAGAGGAATGGAAATCGGATTCGTACCAGGCACTAGCTCAATACCGAATTCCACTTCCCTTGCTGGTGGTAGACCGACTATGTCTTCTGGAAATACTTCTGGAAATTCGCAAACCACTGGAACAGAATCCAGATCTGAGGATTCTTTAGAAATATCATGTACGTGCGCGAGGTACGCTGTACATCCTTTGTTGATTAATCGCTTCGTCTTAAGCCAAGAAATCAAGCAAGTTGGAACAGCTCGCCTATCACCTTCAAAACAGTATTTGGCACCATCAGGAAAAATGAACCACACAAGCTTGGTGAAACACTCCATACGGGTTAGATATTTCGCCAGACAGTCCATGCCTAAGATCACATCCAGGTCTCGGATGTCTAATGGAATCAGATCCACTTTAAGTACATTTGAACCCATACGTACAGCACAGCCAATGTAGACTAGATCACAAATCAGTTGCTCTCCCAATGGAGTTAGAACCACTATAGGAGGAGTCAAGAGAGATAGAGGCTGATTCGTGCTAAGTGCTATCCTTGGACTTACAAATGATCTATTTGCTCTGGCATCTAATAATTCTTTAGCATTTTTGTAATCACGACGGGAAGTCTCTCAGCCTCTTTATGATGTGCCGGCTGTACAGGTTCAAGTGGAAGAATAGGTTCTTCCATGGGTGTGGGTCCAGGAGCATTCTGAAGTTGTGCCTTTATACACTGTTGATTTGCAGTAATTCCTTGTAATACGTTTAAGATTTGTGCCATGACAGGGTCAATGACTGGTGCGGCTGGTGACTCAGATTGCTTTACGAGCTCAGCTTTCCCTTCCTGCTCATTTTGTGCATTCAGCTCTTCTTGCTCAACAGGTTGCTGTTCACCCTGAATCTCAAACCTACCCCATTGATCCTTTTATAGCCTCGAGCGCGCCATACTACACGTATACACCTTTCTTACTCAACATATAACTAAATATGATAAACAGAAGTGGTACCTTGTGGAGAGGCGTGCACCGGACAATACGCATATGCTGAAAAGCAACATACAAATTTTTGGAAATCTCAAGCACACATGCAAAGGTATTCTCGGAAATTACATCAATACTCATATATACTCTCAGAAATTATCATCAAATATCAAGCAAGCATGAATTCACACAACATCCATATTCGACAATACACACCAACAAATCACATACATATACATTTAGCAATATAGGAGTCAAATAGGGACACTTGGCAGCATGCATAAATCAATACACACATTCTCAGCAATGATAAGAAACATAACAAACACTCACCGAAACATATCATGGCATACCAGGCATAAGAACATACACAAACAAACATCACATCAGATTATCATTCTCATCATTTAAATCTTACAAATCAATCCCATTTTAGCATTAGTTCACTTTCGGTATTAGGTCCTAAGTGAGTGAGTGTGTGGACATGTCCTTACCTACAAACACCAAAATCAATAAATAAGTTAGCATATAAAAAATTATATTCCCTAAACCATGCTCCGCTACCAAACCTGAGACGACCCCAATTCCTAACTATTACAATTTTCTCCTTGTAAGGTCATCACCGCCGTGAAACCCAAATAATCCTGAATGACACCTAAGACCTATCTGAATCTTACCAGGCTTACCATTAACTTCCAACTTTTGGCATGTTTATTTTAAAGTTTAACAACAATTGGAGCATGATATTGGACACACTAACATACGGAATTAATAAAATATCAGTGGAAGTCTATAGATTAAATCATTGGGTTCATAACACACAAGTCCCATAGGGATCCAATTAACCAGCAAGAAATTCTCCAACATATTTCGGAAATAGTAAGCAAAAGGAGGGTACTTAAAATAAACCAGAAAGAAACCCAATCATTCATGTTATATGCGCAAGTAAACAAGTAAACAAGTAAGCAAATGTGATGCGATATCGCCCCGTCGTGCAGCCTTGATCTCACACACTGGTACCACGGACAGTGGATGTACCTAAGCCTGAAATATGGTAAAAATAATGGTATGAGATTACAATAATCTCAGTAGGGTCACAGCATCATAAGATCTGCAGAAATCCTAAACACAAATCTCCCAATTCACATTAGATCATTCCTAAACAATTAAAGGGGATCACGCAATTCAAGAATCAATTAAAAAGAGGTTAGGGCCAAATCTATAGTTGAGGGAGGACTACAAACACTTCTGAAAAAATCAGAAGTACATAGGCAGGTAGAACTCATCAGATTACTCTCAGCAATGAAGAAGAAAAGCCATCCCCTTCTACCTGTGTTGTGCAAGGCTTACTGCATAAAGGGTAGATGGTTAACACACAAACTAATCAGTAATCCTATTCATCTTGCCTCGCAAGGACAAGTCATCTTGCCACACACGGACAATTCTTTCCAAGCCATACACGGGCTAGGGTATCCCAAACCTCTAAAGGATAAGGGCTTCCTGCCTCACAAGGATAGGGTTCCGGCCTCACAAGAATGGATATCCAGCACGCGCATTCTGGGGTTTGCCACCCACACAACTCCCATACCAGTAAGAACCTCTCCTCTCCCTAGGAGCATAAACTCTTACCCCGAATGACCATCGAAAAAGGATACTAACACACAAACACGTACAAGCACACACAGGCAAGTACAAAACATAATACCACAACAGGGTATCCTCAATCATGTCAGAACACAATCAGCATATTCAATTCATATAACATATGCAACCCAGGCACTCAATACCTAACTCAGGGATTCGTTATAGCCTATGAGATCCATATCTCACTCTGAATTTCATACTCTCACCCTATAATCCAATCGCATGCAATACAACAAGGGCAGGTAACAAAAATATCAAGAAAATAACAGAGGTCTCTGGAGAAACCGATGAGGCGTAGATCCTACCTCTCTTGTCTCTGAACAAGAAGCTACTCCTTTGCCTTTATTAGGTAATTTCGAACCACCTATATTATCACCAGGCAAAGACGAAAACAAACTAAGCATGCATATTCAATAATCAATTGAATACCCTATTTCATTATCAATTTCACTCACCAAACCTATCAGAAACCAGTGATCAGATGTTGCAGGTGCCTCCCCCTTGGATGTGTGATGTGATAGCCAGGAACTTAACAAGATTCAACCTAAATTACCATTCCAATCAACTATGGAAATTTCATCGCTAAAAGTAGGCCATAGGACAATTTCGACTTTAAGCATAGAGAAGTTTAAAAGAAAGAAATTCATGATCATACATCATGAATAGATGCTAATAAATCATAAGAACATGCGAAACAACAACAAAAATCAATCGAAGACAAAAAATTTAGAAATCTAAAAAAAAAAGAAGACCTAATTCCGTTTCCGATTTTCTAATTAACCTTAGACAAGAAACTATTTATGTAAAAATAAAAAATAATATATGATTAGAAAGAGGATGAAAATATCTTTCCAACAAGCTATTATTTGTATGGTTCTGACAAACGATGATGAGAGTTATACTATTTGTAAGTTCAAGAAGATTTTGCAAAAACCTAATTCCGCCACCGATTTTCAACTTATCTTTAGAGAAAGACATACTAACCTCCTGAAAAAAAAACATGGTTGGAAAGAGGATGAAGAGAGATTTCTAACAAGCTATTATTTTCAGGGATCCGATGAACTATTAGAGAGTTATGCTAGTTTAAAGTTTCAACGAATTTTGGCGGTTATAGGGAGGTGTAGGGTTTTAAGCTTATACGAATTTTGTATGTTTTCTCTGAATGATTTTTGAAAGGTTGGATTTCCTATTTATAATGAATGGATATAGAACTATGATTACTGCTTTTAAGATTTTATTAAAAATAATATAACTACCAGATAATTAAATTCTTTAATTATCTTTCCCTATTCTTAGGGATTTTTAATCTCTAAGGCAATTATCCATCTATAAGGACTTAGATTAAAGGGAATTTATACTAGAATTAACTACCAAACCACTCTTATCAATTTCGGCCATCATACATCCTTTCCTTCAGAAGAAAAAATTGTCTTTTTCACCTACACTGGCTTCTGGACTTCTAGGACTCAAAATTTGGGGTCTCACAATCCATTTAAGCATCGGAATGGCCCTTATGAGGCTTGTATGTGAGACATTGCAGAACCCCGATTTGCTGGAATGAAGTGGGCGAGAGATGCCTAGACAATCCAGAATTAATTGATCAAGCTACGAAATAGTTAAATCTTATTCGATAAAGACTGATGATGGCATAAGATCGGCAGAAAAAACTATACTGATAATCGATGAAGAGAGCTGGAATTTGCGGTAGGTGACAAAGTGTTTCTGAAAGCTCGCCCGGTGGAAGGATGTTCTTCGTTTTCAGCAGTGAGGAAAGCTAGCACCTCATTATATTAGTAAGGACCTAAATCCAACATATTAAGGCCCTTACCGCCATGAAACCCAAATAAACCTAACCTAAGACCTATCTGAATCTCACAAGGCTTAACCTCCCTAAATTCTATTTTTTTATTAAGTTTTCTAACTTATGCTTTCCAAAACTTGGTGCATGACAATGGAAAAATATTTTGGCATTTGTACAGAGTGAACAAAAACATCAACGAAACTCTTTAAAATTAATCAAAGGAACCACAACACACAAGTCCCATAGGGATCTCAAAATCCAGTAAGTAATCCTCTAATAAATTCAAGAAATAAACAAGCAAGGGAGGGATTCAAAGAACCAAAAATTAGTCTAATCAAAGTTCATGTTATATGCACAAGGTATCAGCAAGGAAGAAGGTATTTGAATGTGATGCAATATCATCCTGTGGTGCAGCCTTAATCTCACACACTGGTACCACGAATAGATGATGTAACCCACGGCTTGAAAAATATTGAAAACAATAGATTACAAGAATCTCAGTAGGGTCATAACATTATAAGATCTACAGAAATCTTAGACAAACATCTCCCAAACAACATTAGATTCGCCTACATATCTATAGGGATATCACACAATCATTTAGTCAATCAATAGGTATAGAGCCAAAATTCATAGGCTGAGGTGGACTGCAAACACTTTCAAAAATCAGAAGTACACAAGTAAGAAAATGATCATTCAATCTCATCAAAAGAAAAGGTCATCCCCTTCCACCTATATTATCCAAGGCTTTACTGTACAAAAGGTAAAAGGTTAGCACATAAAACTAATCAGCAAGCCTATTCATCTTGCCAGCACACAAGACAAGGTATCCAGCCAGCACATAGGATTCGGCATCCAACGAGCTCTTGCTAGGAGGTTGCCACCCATACAACTCCCATACAAGTAAGAACCTTTCCTGTCCCAATGAGCATCAGCGCTTACCCTTAATGGCCACTGGAAAAATATCCTGACACACAGACATATACAAGCACACACAAACAAATACAAAGCATAGGATCACAACAGGGCATCCTCACTCACACAACATAATTAATATGTCATATGCACACAATACAACCACATTAGGCATACATAACCTACCTTAGGGGTTTGAAATTTCCTAACAATTCCATAGTTCAATTGGAAACTATGCATACCAAACATAAGGCATACGCATATACCAATAACAAAGACATGCACTCGAAAACATCAATCAAACAACAAGGATCTCTGGAGAAACTGATGAGGTATAGATCCTACCTTTCTTGTCTCTGAACAAGTAGCTAATCCTTTGCCTTTATTTAGAGGATCCGAACCACCTATATCATCATAAGGCAAAGACAAAACCATACTAAGCATGCATATTCAATAACCAAGTAAACATCCTATTTCCTTACAAATTTCACCTCTTGGATGTGTGATATGATAGCCAGGAACACAACAAGAATCAACCTTATTTACCATCCCTATTAACCATATAAATTCTGGCACTAAGATAGGTTAACAATGCCAATTGCGATTTCATGCATAAGGGACTTAGAGATTGCGATTTCAGGATAACAAGGAAGAATTAGGTGTTAATAACATATACAATTAAAATAAATAAGATCAGAAACCAATATACATGTTAATTGACCAAAATCAGCAACAATAGGGCAAAGGTATAGGGCATGCTGATTTCATACATGGAGAATATTAGAGGATGAACTTATAATAATATAATATTAGTAGA
>JAEPBF010000156.1:0-50006 GCA_019739055.1 Passiflora organensis | reverse complement strand
GTTTTCTATGAATAATTCTTTGTGAGGTTGACTTCCTATTTATAATGAATGAGTATAGAATTATGATTACTACTTTAATCACTTTATCTATATAGGATAATTTACTAGATAACTAAACTCTAAACTATTTAATTATCTTCCCCTATTTTTAGGGACTTTAATCTATAAAGCAACTATCTAACCTTAAGGATGATTCCTAAGGCAATTACTCATCTAAAAGAACCTAGATCTAAAGGAATTAGAAACAAAATAATTTACTAAACAATCTTACCAATTTTGGCCATCACACATTGTGAGGACCCGTCCCGGTACCAGGGCCTCTAACCGCCGTGCAGCTCCAAATGGCCCAGCCTGTGAACCAATTGAAGCCACACAAGGCTTCACAACATAAAATCTCAAACATGCAAATAAAGTATAATTTTACTAAAAAAGGAGCATGATATTAATTTTCCATTCGGCTCGGCAACAAGAAATCACGGAGTACACAATATCAACAAGCGGAAGACTTTAAACAAGCACAGAAGGCCATACGGCCAAGGTATGCCTCATACAAAAAAATCTCAGGTCACAACACACAAATGGACAAACCCATCAAGGGCCAACACGAGTCAATGAGAAACATGCAATACGATAATCCAAATACAAAGATATGCCGAGTTTTCAAATGTGCCAACGCAGTAGTCCAGCCCTAAGAAAAACCGGGAAGCTCGACCTCAAAAGGAAAGACTCAACAAGCTCCTGAAACTAGTCCTGAAAAACAACAACAAAGGGGAAGTGAGATCACTGGGACCTCAGTGAGAGTTACCGCCTCATCAGCGTAAACGATGGAATAGAAACAAGCACTAAAACCAAGTATAAACAGTTGCTGAATAAACGCAAGTAAAGTCCATGCTTACTCAAAGTGCATCTCATCAACAAAGATGCCATCACATAGCATACGCATATCAACACAAGCACATAACCTTGTCACAATCTCATTCGCATGGCTATTACACCAGAAATATAGTTGGGGAGAAGCTGTATTACTTCACGATGAATCCCGGCCAAAGGATCACCGGAAGACCGTTGGTGGTTTAAGTTAAAACACATGCACTGATTCAAAATAGATATAGTCCCCACCACCAACGTAGTCTTCGGGACAAGTGGAAAACAAAACCACAAGATCACACAAGTCCCTACAATTCAACTGAAATGCGTAGCCTGGCATTCCATTCATCAGTTCGGATTCGAGGTCTACACACGTCACCCTGTACATCTAGGTAAAGGATCGTCCCTCTAAACGCAGGGATACTCCCGTCCCTTACCTCCGCATTGGCCAAGCGTTGTTTCACAATTCCAGGATAAGTCCCGGCAGAAATCCACATACTGTTTTATATTTATATATGTATGCATGCACAATCATTAGACCACGTGTCACAAGCCCACCAAGGGACTTAATTACACACATACATGCATAACACACATACATGCTCAACGTTTCAAACACACGTTCTATGCATAAATCATGACTCATGCAAGCATGTTCTAGCATGCGTTTCAACACATTTTAAGTACTGCCTCTATTCAAATCAAAGCATGCATACCACATTGTAATTACGAAATCAAACATTGCGCGTACACTTATGAAACTTAAACTCCCACCTGTTGTTGTGCGGACGACTCACTAATCGCCACGCCCTTGCCTTTGTCACGTGCTACGGCACCACCTACACGCAAGGCAACACCAAAACCAACTCAAACACAACTTCAACAAACGAAAATACACAAAACGAAAACAACCCTACGACCCCTTCCGACATACTCAACAACACCCCTCTAAACCTCAAAACACAAGAAATCACGGAGTACACAATATCAACAAGCGGAAGACTTTAAACAAGCACAGAAGGCCATACGGCCAAGGTATGCCTCATACAAAAAAATCTCAAGTCACAACACACAAATGGACAAACCCATCAAGGGCCAACACGAGTCAATGAGAAACATGCAATACGATAATCCAAAATACAAAGATATGCCGAGTTTTCAAATGTGCCAACGCAGTAGTCCAGCCCTAAGAAAAACCGGGAAGCTCGACCTCAAAAGGAAAGACTCAACAAGCTCCTGAAACTAGTCCTGAAAAACAACAACAAAGGGGAAGTGAGATCACTGGGACCTCAGTGAGAGTTACCGCCTCATCAGCGTAAACGATGGAATAGAAACAAGCACTAAAACCAAGTATAAACAGTTGCTGAATAAACGCAAGTAAAGTCCATGCTTACTCAAAGTGCATCTCATCAACAAAGATGCCATCACATAGCATACGCATATCAACACAAGCACATAACCTTGTCACAATCTCATTCGCATGGCTATTACACCAGAAATATAGTTGGGGAGAAGCTGTATTACTTCACGATGAATCCCGGCCAAAGGATCACCGGAAGACCGTTGGTGGTTTAAGTTAAAACACATGCACTGATTCAAAATAGATATAGTCCCCACCACCAACGTAGTCTTCGGGACAAGTGGAAAACAAAACCACAAGATCACACAAGTCCCTACAATTCAACTGAAATGCGTAGCCTGGCATTCCATTCATCAGTTCGGATTCGAGGTCTACACACGTCACCCTGTACATCTAGGTAAAGGATCGTCCCTCTAAACGCAGGGATACTCCCGTCCCTTACCTCCGCATTGGCCAAGCGTTGTTTCACAATTCCAGGATAAGTCCCGGCAGAAATCCACATACTGTTTTATATTTATATATGTATGCATGCACAATCATTAGACCACGTGTCACAAGCCCACCAAGGGACTTAATTACACACATACATGCATAACACACATACATGCTCAACGTTTCAAACACACGTTCTATGCATAAATCATGACTCATGCAAGCATGTTCTAGCATGCGTTTCAACACATTTTAAGTACTGCCTCTATTCAAATCAAAGCATGCATACCACATTGTAATTACGAAATCAAACATTGCGCGTACACTTATGAAACTTAAACTCCCACCTGTTGTTGTGCGGACGACTCACTAATCGCCACGCCCTTGCCTTTGTCACGTGCTACGGCACCACCTACACGCAAGGCAACACCAAAACCAACTCAAACACAACTTCAACAAACGAAAATACACAAAACGAAAACAACCCTACGACCCCTTCCGACATACTCAACAACACCCCTCTAAACCTCAAAACACAAGAAATCACGGAGTACACAATATCAACAAGCGGAAGACTTTAAACAAGCACAGAAGGCCATACGGCCAAGGTATGCCTCATACAAAAAAATCTCAAGTCACAACACACAAATGGACAAACCCATCAAGGGCCAACACGAGTCAATGAGAAACATGCAATACGATAATCCAAAATACAAAGATATGCCGAGTTTTCAAATGTGCCAACGCAGTAGTCCAGCCCTAAGAAAAACCGGGAAGCTCGACCTCAAAAGGAAAGACTCAACAAGCTCCTGAAACTAGTCCTGAAAAACAACAACAAAGGGGAAGTGAGATCACTGGGACCTCAGTGAGAGTTACCGCCTCATCAGCGTAAACGATGGAATAGAAACAAGCACTAAAACCAAGTATAAACAGTTGCTGAATAAACGCAAGTAAAGTCCATGCTTACTCAAAGTGCATCTCATCAACAAAGATGCCATCACATAGCATACGCATATCAACACAAGCACATAACCTTGTCACAATCTCATTCGCATGGCTATTACACCAGAAATATAGTTGGGGAGAAGCTGTATTACTTCACGATGAATCCCGGCCAAAGGATCACCGGAAGACCGTTGGTGGTTTAAGTTAAAACACATGCACTGATTCAAAATAGATATAGTCCCCACCACCAACGTAGTCTTCGGGACAAGTGGAAAACAAAACCACAAGATCACACAAGTCCCTACAATTCAACTGAAATGCGTAGCCTGGCATTCCATTCATCAGTTCGGATTCGAGGTCTACACACGTCACCCTGTACATCTAGGTAAAGGATCGTCCCTCTAAACGCAGGGATACTCCCGTCCCTTACCTCCGCATTGGCCAAGCGTTGTTTCACAATTCCAGGATAAGTCCCGGCAGAAATCCACATACTGTTTTATATTTATATATGTATGCATGCACAATCATTAGACCACGTGTCACAAGCCCACCAAGGGACTTAATTACACACATACATGCATAACACACATACATGCTCAACGTTTCAAACACACGTTCTATGCATAAATCATGACTCATGCAAGCATGTTCTAGCATGCGTTTCAACACATTTTAAGTACTGCCTCTATTCAAATCAAAGCATGCATACCACATTGTAATTACGAAATCAAACATTGCGCGTACACTTATGAAACTTAAACTCCCACCTGTTGTTGTGCGGACGACTCACTAATCGCCACGCCCTTGCCTTTGTCACGTGCTACGGCACCACCTACACGCAAGGCAACACCAAAACCAACTCAAACACAACTTCAACAAACGAAAATACACAAAACGAAAACAACCCTACGACCCCTTCCGACACACTCAACAACACCCCTCTAAACCTCAAAACACAAGCTAACAACCGAACTGCACCTAGGCATCAATCATGCCACACACAACCATAGCCACAACCACAACAAACTTGATATCCATCAATCCTCACTCCAAGATTGGATTTCCAGCAAACCCAATCCATCACCAACATCACAAATTCCACACTCCTCAATCACATTAACCTCAAACCAGCACACACATTAGTCACAAGCCATCCATTATACCAACTCCATCAAAAACTATCAATTCCACACGCATATCTCATTACCCCCACTCATCAGATCATCACATACTCAACACACAAACAAAACCAATCAAACCAAGCATCAAAGCAACAAAACGAACAAGCCTTAAACACAAACCAACCAACACTCAAACCAAAAACACAAGCAAACAGAAATTACCTCAAACCCACTTGCTAATCCCGCTCAAAAGCCAAAACCACACCAAAAATACACCCAAAACACTCCTACGAGGTGGAAAACAAGGGCAAATGGTGGGGAAGTGTTAGGGTATCACTCACCAAGTGATTTTTGCTGAAAAACAAGCAAAATCAAGATTTTGTGAGGGTTTTCAGTTGAGAACAAAGGGAGAATCGGGTGAGAAAAAGAAAAGGGAGAGAAAAACTGATTTGGGAAGCACTTGGGCTTGTTGGTTTATAACCAAAGTGTTGGGCCTTAAGGCCCAAATGGTCCTCGGGCCCAAAACTACAAAGAAAAGCCCGACAAACCAAAGAGAAGCCCGGGTATGTGTTATCAACACCAAGAAAACTCAACGGGCCCACCAAAACACAATTGGGCCCATAAAAACACAAACGGGCCCAAACAAACAAAGCATAGGGCTAAAAGCCCACGGTCGCTCAAAACAGACCGGAAACTGAACCAATGCTTTCCACCGACCCTAGCCTAGACCACACAACCTAGACCACTCACCAAGACACCTAGACACGCTACGGGCTTAACACAACGGTGTCCACATCACCAAACAACTCCCGAGTCCAAAACAAAGTCAACCACACTCGCTGACTGGCACTAAAACGACGGGGTCTCACATCCTCCCCTCCTTATATGAATTTCGCCCCCGAAATTCACTTACCAAGTGCCTCAAAAAGAAACGGGTACTTCTGCCTCATCAATTGTTCTGGCTCCCAAGTTCTTTCTTCAAAAAGGTCACTGCGCCACAACACACTGACCATCGGCACCTGACGACTCCGTAACTGTCTCACTGATCTGTCCACTATCGCCACTGGTTGTGTCGTGTAAGACAAGTCATTGGCAATCTCCAACGGCGGCGACTCCAAAATATGAGACGGATCCGGAACGTACTTCCGTAACATAGACACATGGAAGACGTCGTGGATCTTCTCTAACTCCGGTGGCAACTCCAAACGGTATGCCACTGTCCCAACGCTGTCAAGAACACGATAGGGACCAATATATCTCGGAGCTAGCTTGCCCCGCTGCTGGAACCTGATCACTCCCTTCCACAGTGCGACTTTCAAGAAGACCATATCTCCTACTTTGAACTCCAAGTTCCGTCTACGGTGATCTGCATAACTCTTCTGTCTACTCTGCGCTGCCTGCAATCGTTCTTTGATCAAAGCAACCTGCTGCGTAGCCTGCTCCACTACCTCAGGACTGTCAAGATGCCTCTCACCAACCTCATCCCAAAGCAAAGACGTACGACACTTACGTCTATACAACGCCTCATATGGTGCCATACCAATACTCCTCTGAAAACTGTTGTTGTAGGCAAATTCCACCAAAGGTAAACTTCGATCCCATGTGGTCTGTTCGTCCAACACACAAGCTCTCAGCATATCCTCCAAAACTTGTATGGTCCGCTCTGACTGACCATCTGTCTGGGGATGAAAAGCTGTACTGAGCCTCAACTCTATACCCAAAGCTTTGTGGAACTTCTCCCAAAACCGTGACGTAAATCTCGGATCTCTATCCGACACTATGCTCACTGACATGCCATGCAGTCTGACGATCTCATCCATGTATTTCGTTGCCAACCTCTCCGGCGTATCAGTCACCCGAATGGAGAGGAAGTGTGCAGACTTGGTGAGTCTGTCCACTATCACCCATATGGCATCAAATCCTCGCTGCACTCGTGGCAATCCAATAATAAAATCCATGGTAATGTGCTCCCACTTCCATTCCGGTATAGGAAGCGGCTTCAACATCCCTGCTGGTCTCTGATGCTCGGCCTTCACCTGCTGACATATCAAACATCGTGAAACAAATTCCACTATATGCTTCTTCATGCCTGTCCACCAATAAAACTGCCTCAGATCACTATACATCTTGGTGTTACCCGGATGTACAGAGAAAACTGAGCTGTGAGCCTCTGTCAAGATCCACTGTCTCAACACCTCATCATGTGGTACACAAATACGGCCTCTGAAAGTCAGAACACCATCATCACGGACTCTGTACTCACTACCAGAACTCTCGACACTTTCCAAACTCTGTCTCACCTTGACCAAAGCTGGATCTTGCATCTGTCCATCCCGAATCTTATCAAGCAACAATGGTCTCACCACCATCTGTGCAACCAAAGCTCCGGTCTCATCACTGTCTAGCTGAACTCGGGACTCCCTCAAACTCATCAACAAAGGCATGTATTCAGCTCTCACATATGCCAAGGAAGAAGCAGTCTTCCTACTCAATGCATCTGCAACCACATTGGCTTTAGCAGGATGGTAATCGATGATCAAGTCATAGTCTTTGATCAGCTCCAGCCAACGTCTCTGCCGCAAATTCAAATCCTTCTGAGTGAGAAGATACTTGAGACTTTTATGATCTGTATACACGTGACAAGTCTCGCCATACAAGTAATGACGCCACAGCTTCAAAGCAAAAACCACTGCTGCGAGCTCAAGATCATGGGTCGGATAGTTGCCCTCATGCGGCCTCAACTGTCTCGAAGCATAGGCAATCACCTTGCTATCCTGCATCAGCACACATCCCAACCCAAGTCTCGAAGCGTCACTGTACACAACATAACCTCTACCACTGACTGGCAAGGTCAACACAGGAGCTGAAACAAATCTGGACTTCAACTCACTGAAGCTCTGCTCACACTTGCCAGTCCACACAAACGGAACACCCTTGCGAGTCAACTTTGTCAAAGGTGTCGCTAACACTGAAAATCCTTCCACAAACCGTCGGTAATAGCCTGCCAAACCAAGGAAACTGCGAACCTCAGTCACACTACGGGGCGGCTCCCAAGATACAATAGCCTCAATCTTCTTGGGATCTACCAACACTCCGTTGGCTGACACCACATGCCCCAAGAAACCAACTTCACTCAACCAGAACTCACACTTAGAAAACTTCGCATACAGTTGCTGAGCTCTAAGTGTATCCAATACAGTCCTCAAGTGTAACTCGTGCTCCTCCTCAGTCTTCGAATACACTAATATATCGTCTATGAAAACTATAACGAATCGGTCCAAGAACTCGCGGAAAACCCGAGTCATCAAATCCATGAATACAGCCGGTGCATTCGTCAACCCAAATGGCATGACAACAAACTCATAATGCCCATACCTCGATCGGAACGCCGTCTTCAGAATATCAGCTTCACGAACCCTCAACTGATGATACCCCGATCTCAAATCAATCTTCGAAAACACCGGGGCACCCTGCAACTGGTCAAACAAATCATCTATCCTCGGCAAAGGATACTGGTTCATCACCATGACTCGATTCAGCTGCCTATAGTCGATCCATAACCGAAGAGTACCATCCTTCTTCTTGACAAAGAGGACCGGTGCACCCCAAGGCGAAGTGCTCGGTCTGATGAAACCTCGATCCATCAAATCCTCCAGCTGAGTCTTCAACTCTTTCCACTCCGCCGGTGCCATACGATACGGCGTAACAGAAATCGGAGTTGTCCCTGGCAACAACTCAATCTCAAATTCAATTTCCCTGACTGGCGGTAAACCCAACACCTCTTCAGGAAACACATCTATATATTCGTTGACAATCGATACACTACTTAACTCAGGTAGCTCCATAGACACATCCCTGACATGAGCTAGGTAAGCTGCACACCCCTTCTCAACCAAGTGCTTAGCACTCATCCAAGAAATCAAGCATGTCGGCAACACTCGTCTGTCACCCTCAAAACAACACTCTGTTCCATCCGGTAAACTGAACCACACCTTCTTTGTGAAGCACTCAAGACGAGCTCTATACCGGGCTAGGCAATCCATGCCTACAATCACATCAAAGTCACTGATATCTAGACGTATCAAAGCCACTTCCAATTGTACAGTACCCACCGTTAATACACAATCCTGATACACCCCACCACAAGTAATCTGCTCACCGAGGGGTGTCAACACCACTACGGGTGGCTCTTGGGGAGACAACACTCTACTCAAACTCCCTACCACTCTAAGACCACAAACGACCTATTCGCTCCAGGGTCGAATAAAACTCTTACAGGACTAGAAAACAAGGAAGCTGTACCTGTTACGACATCCGAATTGGCGCTAGCCTCTGCATCTGCCAATGTGAAAAGTCGTGTCTGTGGTCGCTGCTGTTGTGTCTGCCTCGAAGCCTGACTACCGGATTGTCGTACAGTCTGTGACCTCGTCTGTGGTCTCGATGATCCTTGTGAACCCACCTGGCTCACCCCTGACCTCGGTGTTACTGGCACAACTGGGAGTCTCGACTGTGACGCAGTCTCTCTAGGTACATTGCCCAAAGGGCAATCTCTGGCAAAATGCCCAAACTTGTCACAAGAGTAACACCTGGGCGGATGAGGACAAGGCGGAAAATGATTCTACCTACAATTTGAACACCGGGGAGCTCCTGCTGGCTTCACAACACTGGGTGCTGAAACTGTGGTCTGCGCTCGGGACACAAAAGAAGGAGTGCCCTGCGGCCTAGTCTGCCCCACTGAATAAGGAGAGGAAAACCGACTCCTCTGCCCGTGGATAAACCTGTCCCTATCCCTATACTTCAAGGGACCTCTACTCGCCACTACATCTCTAGGTCTTCCGGACTGACCACTTTGTCCTCCTCGGACAATCTCCTCAGACTGTACAGCATCTACAACCAACTTCTCAAAATCTATGCTGACATTAGGCCCCATCACCTTTCGGATATCTTGGTTGAGACCCTGCTCAAACCGACTTGCCAACACAGTCATATTCCGCTGCACCTCTGGAACAAAGTGTGCCAAAGCTCTGAATTCAGTCTCATATTCGGCCACCGTCTTACCCCCTTGGCGAAGCATGTAAAAATCAGATCTCTTGTTGTTCTGAAATTGAGGAGGAAAGTACCTCATGTCAAATTCTTTCTCAAAATCTTCCCATGTAGGCTGACCACCATATCTACTCCGGACTGTGCTCCACCATATAGCAGCATCTCTCTCAAGTAGTCGTGTAGCCAATGTCACCTTATCAGCTGAAGACAACCTCAAGTCTTGAGCAGTCAACACCACTTTGTCTTTCCAAATCTTGGCCACCATAGCATCGCTCGAACCTTAGAAGCTCTCGCAACCGAGATGTCTGGCCTCTTTCAACAGTTTAGACACTTGCACAGGCATTCTGACACCCTGCGTCTCAGCTATTTGATCTCTGGGCTGTGTTGGTTCCACCACAACCTCTGGCTGTACTGGTGCTGGTGCCTGTGGCTGCTAAGCTACTGTCTCTTGCATCATCTGCATGGTCTGTTGCATCTGACCCAAGGTAGTCTGTAACGTCGCCAATATCTGTATCAAAGCTGGATCCTGTACTGTGGGCACTGCCTGTACTGGTGGTGCTTCTGATACTATCTGTGGCTGCTGTTCCTCCACTGCTGGACCTCGTGCATCGGACCTCTCATCAACGTCCGCTGCCTGCCCAGCCTGACCCTCAACTCTCTTACGAGGTCTGCCCCGTGGCATCTTAACAACTGAACACATAATCATGTAATAAGCCCACAACAAACCAAATAACAACTAAAAACACTCTATGCTGGACTACGCATGTGCAAAGTGAGTATAATGCACTGTAATGCACTTTCAAAACATGCAATTTAAAACAAAACAATACTTGAAAGCTTTGCACACAAAGACAACCATGCTCCGCTACCAACCTTGTGAGGACCCGTCCCGGTACCAGGGCCCCTCACCGCCGTGCAGCTCCAAATGGCCCAACCTGTGAACCAATTGAAGCCACACAAGGCTTCACAACATAAAATCCCAAACATGCAAATAAAGTAGAATTTTACTAAAACAGGAGCATGATATTAATTTTCCATTCGGCTCGGCAACAAGAAATCACGGAGTACACAATATCAACAAGCGGAAGACTTTAAACAAGCACAGAAGGCCACACGGCCAAGGTATGCCTCATACAAAAAAATCTCAAGTCACAACACACAAATGGACAAACCCATCAAGGGCCAACACGAGTCAATGAGAAACATGCAATACGATAATCCAAAATACAAAGATATGCCGAGTTTTCAAATGTGCCAACGCAGTAGTCCAGCCCTAAGAAAAACCGGGAAGCTCAACCTCAAAAGGAAAGACTCAACAAGCTCCTGAAACTAGTCCTGAAAAACAACAACAAAGGGGAAGTGAGATCACTGGGACCTCAGTGAGAGTTACCGCCTCATCAGCGTAAACGATGGAATAGAAGCAAGCACTAAAACCAAGTATAAACAGTTGCTGAATAAACGCAAGTAAAGTCCATGCTTACTCAAAGTGCATCTCATCAACAAAGATGCCATCACATAGCATACGCATATCAACACAAGCACATAACCTTGTCACAATCTCATTCGCATGGCTATTACACCAGAAATATAGTTGGGGAGAAGCTGTATTACTTCACGATGAATCCCGGCCAAAGGATCACCGGAAGACCGTTGGTGGTTTAAGTTAAAACACATGCACTGATTCAAAATAGATATAGTCCCCACCACCAACGTAGTCTTCGGGACAAGTGGAAAACAAAACCACAAGATCACACAAGTCCCTACAATTCAACTGAAATGCGTAGCCTGGCATTCCATTCATCAGTTCGGATCCGAGGCCTACACACGTCACCCTGTACATCTAGGTAAAGGATCGTCCCTCTAAACGCAGGGATGCTCCCGTCCCTTACCTCCGCATTGGCCAAGCGTTGTTTCACAATTCCAGGATAAGTCCCGGCAGAAATCCACATACAGTTTTATATTTATATATGTATGCATGCACAATCATTAGACCACGTGTCACAAACCCACCAAGGGACTTAATTACACACATACATGCGTAACACACATACATGCTCAACGTTTCAAACACACGTTCTATGCATAAATCATGACTCATGCAAGCATGTTCTAGCATGCGTTTCAACACATTTTAAGTACTGCCTCTATTCAAATCAAAGCATGCATACCACATTGTAATTACGAAATCAAACATTGCTCGTACACTTATGAAACTTAAACTCCCACCTGTTGTTGTGCGGACGACTCACTAATCGCCACGACTTTGCCTTTGTCACGTGCTACGGCACCACCTACACGCAAGGCAACACCAAAACCAACTCAAACACAACTTCAACAAACGAAAATACACAAAACGAAAACAACCCTACGACCCCTTCCGACACACTCAACAACACCCCTCTAAACCTCAAAACACAAGCTAACAACCGAACCGCACCTAGGCATCAATCATGCCACACACAACCATAGCCACAACCACAACAAACTTGATATCCATCAATCCTCACTCCAAGATTGGATTTCCAGCAAACCCAATCCATCACCAACATCACAAATTCCACACTCCTCAATCACATTAACCTCAAACCAGCACACACATTAGTCACAAGCCATCCATTATACCAACTCCATCAAAAACTATCAATTCCACACGCATATCTCATTACCCCCACTCATCAGATCATCACATACTCAACACACAAACAAAACCAATCAAACCAAGCATCAAAGCAACAAAACCAACAAGCCTTAAACACAAACCAACCAACACTCAAACCAAAAACACAAGCAAACAGAAATTACCTCAAACCCACTTGCTAATCCCGCTCAAAAGCCAAAACCACACCAAAAACACACCCAAAACACTCCTACGAGGTGGAAAACAAGGGGAAATGGTGGGGAAGTGTTAGGGTATCACTCACCAAGTGATTTTTGCTGAAAAACAAGAAAAATCAAGATTTTGTGAGGGTTTTCAGTTGAGAACAAAGGGAGAATCGGGAGAGAAAAAGAAAAGGGAGAGATAAACTGAATTGGGAAGCACTTGGGCTTGTTGGCTTATAACCAAAGTGTTGGGCCTTAAGGCCCAAATGGTCCTCGGGCCCAAAACTACAAAGAAAAGCCCGACAAACCAAAGAGAAGCCCGAGTATGTGTTATCAACACCAAGAAAACTCAACGGGCCCACCAAAACACAATTGGGCCCATAAAAACACAAACAGGCCCAAACAAACAAAGCATAGGGCTAAAAGCCCACGGTCGCTCAAAACAGACCGGAAACTGAACCAATGCTTTCCACCGACCCTAGCCTAGACCGCACAACCTAGACCACTCTCCAAGACACCTAGACACGCTACGGGCTTAACACAACGGTGTCCACATCACCCAAACAACTCCCGAGTCCAAAACAAAGTCAACCACACTCGCTGACTGGCACTAAAATGACGGGGTCTCACACACATCCTTTCCTTCAGAGGCAAAATCGTCTTTTCACCTGCACTGGCTTTTAGACTTCTAGGACTCAAAATTCAGGGTCTTACATCAACAGCGAGGCAAGTTGGAACCAAGGTTCATTGAACCTTACAGCATTACAGCCAGAGTTGGACCAGTGGCATACCGGTTGGATTTGCCACCGGAGTTGGAGAGGATCCACAATGTCTTCCATGTATCTATACTACGAAAGTATACGCCAGATCTGTCCCATGTGTTGGAATCACCACCAATTGAAATTTCTAACGACTTGTCGTACAGTACGGAGCCTGTTGCAATTGTGGACAGAGCGGTAAAACAATTACGAAATCGCACAGTGCCAATGGTATCCGTGTTGTGGCGTAGCGCTGTCATGGAGGAACGGACATGGGAAACCGAGCAGATGATGAGACGGCAGTATCCACAGTTATTCGATGACCTTGGTGAGTAAATTTCGCGAACAAAATTTCTATAAGGAGGGGAGGATGTGAGATCCCGTCTATTGTAGTGCCGGTCAGTGCCAGCGTTAATAGTAGCGTTAGTGCCGGCGGCAGAGCGCCGATGCTAAGTGGTTGGTTGTGAACACGGCCGTAGGAAGCCTTTAAGTAACCCATAGTAAATCTGAGAGTGTTTAAGTATGATTGTGAGTGATATCGGTAAGACGATCGAGGTTGAGTCAGTGGAAAACAAACCAGGTTGATTTTGGTCCGTTTTGAACGACCATGAGTCGTTTGGGCCAAAATTTTGTGTATTGGGCTGTTGCCATTTTTTTTATCCATTCTCAGCCCTTATGTTATGGCTTGATATACTCAAAGAAGTTGTTGGGCCACTTGGTTGACATTTCACGTGTCACTTGGGCTCATTTGTGATGAAACGGGCCGTTGATTTCACGTTTCAGCCTTGTTGAACTTTTGGGCCCGAAACCCATCAGCCCAAGCCCACACTTCATCCTTTAAACACTCCTCTTCCATAAGTGACCAGCAGAACACACACTCATCACCAGCCCTAACCCGTTTTTCTCCTTCCTTCACCCTTCCAACCTACCAAAATCCAAACTTTGTTCAATTTGACCCTAAAAACTTGTGGGAGATTATCTCAAAACACTTACCCATCAATTTTCTACACTTTTCCACTGTTAGATTGAGGTCTAAGGCCTGATTTTGAGGTGTTCTTCATTTTGGCCGAAAATTTCAGAGTTGTTGGTAAATGCTTAATCTTTGGTTTTCTTTTTGGATTGGTTAGTTTATTAGGTTGCTAGTGATGTGATTAAGTGTTTTTGATGGATGGAAATGCATGAAAACAACCTATGATTCTTGTATGAATTCCGGATGAACAGTATCAAGGGGTTGTTTCTTCATGTTATTGATCATGTTGGTGTGTTTATTCATGTTAATTGAGTGGTTGTAGTCAGTATTGAGAGGAAACGTGTTGATTATGTGAGGAATTGATGTTGAGCTGGTAATGAGAGTATCTGAATGTATAAGTTTGTGCAGCGTGAGAGGATTCATAGGATTGCTTTCAATTATTTTCCATTTGATTCCTTGATTGGTTATTCTTAGTATGGCTGTATGGTTTGTGCTTGTTTAGGCGGTACTGGATCGAGCGGTAGAGGCAAGGATATCTAAGTTCTTATAGATGGATAATTGCCTTAGAGATTGTCCTTATAGAGGGATAATTGCCTTAGAGATTAAAGACCCTAAAAATAGGAAAGATAATTTAGAGTTTAATTATCTGGTAGATTATCTTATTATGATAAAGTGATTAAAAGTAGTAATCATAATTCTATACCCATTCATTATAAATAGGAAGTCAACCCCACAAAAATCATTCATAGAAAACTTACAAATTCGTATGAGCCTAAAACCCTATACCTCCCTATAGCCGTCATAATTTGTAGAAACTTCAAACCAGCATAACTCACTCATCGTTCGTCGGATCTCTGCGAATAATAGCTTGTTTGAAAGCTCTCTTCATCCTCTTTCCAGACATCTATGAGTGGTTTTCAGGAGGTTAGTATTTCTTTCTAAAAGGTCAAGTTGAAATTCGGCGGCACTGCCAAATCTTCTTGAAATTCAGAATAGCATAACTCTTTTGTTGTTTGTTATATCTCTGCAAATAATAGCTTGTTGGAAAAATCTCTTCATCCTCTTTCCAACCATCTTTTTTTTTGTCAGGAGATTAGTATTTCTTTGTCTAAGGTTAATTTGAAAATCAGCGGCAGAATTAGGTTTTCGCCAAATCTTCTTGAACTTCAAAATAACATAACTTTCTAATCGTTTGTCAGATCCTTACAAATAATAGCTCGTTGGAAAGCTCTTTTCATTATTTTTCCAACCATATATAAATTGGAGCTTAGATATAAATATTTCCTTGTTTAAGGTTAAGATGAAATCGTCCTATGCCCTACTTTTAGCGACAAGATTTGCATAGTTAATTGGAATGGTAAATTCAGGTTGAATCTTGTTAAGTTCCTGGCTATCCCATCACACATCCAAGGGGGAGGCACCTGCAACATCTGATCACTGATTTTCTGATAGGTTTGGTGAGTGGTATTGGTAAGGACGTAGGGTATTCAATTGATTATTGAATATGCATGCTTAGTTTGCTTTTGTCTTTGCCTGGTGATAATTTAGGTGGTTCGGATTTACTTAATAAAAGAAAAGGAGTAGCTTCTTGTTCAGAGACAAGAGAGGTAGGATCTACGCCTCATCGGTTTCTCCAGAAACCCCTGCTCTTTTCTTGATATTTTTGTTACCTGCCATTGTTGTATTGCTTACGATTGGATTATAGGGTGAGAGTTTGAAATTCGGAATGAGATATGAATCTCTTAGGCTATATCGAACCCTTGAGTTAGGAATTGAGTGCATGAGATGCAATGGTTATGTGAATTGGATAAGTTGATTATGTTCTGACATGATTGAGGATACCCTATTGTGGTATTATGCTTTGTACTTGCCTGTGTGTGATTGTACGTGTCTGTGTGTGATTGTACGTGTCTGTGTGATTGCGTTCCAGCATATGCGTATCGTCCGGTGCATGCCTCTCCACCAGGTACCACTCCTATTCCTAGTGTCGTATTTAGTGTGTGTTGAGTAACAATCGTACACTTGTGTAGTATGGCACGCTCGAGGCAACAAAGGGACCAACGGGGTAGGTTTGAGATTCAGACTGAACAGCAACCTGTTGAACAAGATGAGCCAAATGCACAAAATGAGCAGGAAGGGCAAGTTGAGTTCGAAAACCAACCTGAGACACCAGCCGCACCAGGCATTGACCCTGTTATGGCACAAATCTTAAATGTGTTACAAGGAATTGCTGCAAACCAGCAGCGCAATTTCAGAATGCTCCTGCGCCTGCACCAGAATCTATTCCTCCACTTGAACCTGTGCAGTCGGCGCATCATAAGGAGACAGAGAGACTTCCCGTCATGATTACAAAATTGCTGAAGGAAGCTCGACAACTTGGATGTAAAGATTTCGGTGGTTCAGCTGGAGTCACAGCCGCACGTGAGTGGATGGACACCTTATGCCGAGTATCCATGTTCCTGAGTATCTCGGATGATGACAAGGTTGCCATTGCTACATTCTTACTTGAAGGAGAAGCCCTCGCATGGTGGACATCTGTTAGCTTGCGATTCGGCGATCGTTTGCCAACGTGGGAAGAATTCCGGTACGAATTTGATGAGAGATTCTATACGAGATTCCAAAAAAGTGAGCACAAGCTTTTTACAAACCTGAACAAGGTACCCGGTCGGTGCTGGAATATGAAAAAGTGTTAAGAGAGTTGTCCCGATTTGCACCTGAAGAAGATCGTACACCGTATTAGCTTGCGAGACGATTTCAGGATGGGTTGAGTACCGAACTCAAAACCATCGTTGGTACGACACCAGTGCAGAATTTGCAAGAACTAATTGTAGCAGCAACGGAAGCTGAAAAGATCGTGCAAACCAAGAAGGCATCTGCAGCCACTAGTGGCGGATCCTATAGGCGAGATTCGAAGTTCAACCGACAAAGGGGACCCTATCCTTTAAGGTCCTATCCTCCGAAAATTAGTGGCAATGGAAATACCAACAGGAAGATTTGCTGGATTGTGGTTTTATTCGACCTAGTGTGTCACCCTGGGGAGCACCTGTTCTGTTCGTGAAAAAGAAAGACGGTTTGCTGCAATTGTGCATTGGTTATCGGCAGCTGAACCGTGTGACTGTGAAAAATAAATACCCTTTGCCACGCATCGACGATTTGTTTGACCAATTCCAAGATGCAGCCGTGTTCTCCAAGATCGATCTCAGATCTAGATACCATCAATTGCGAGTTCGTGATTCTGATATTCCAAAGACTGCGTTCAGATCGCGATACGGCCACTACGAATTTCTGGTTATGCCATTCGGCTTGACCAATGCACCAGTTGTGTTTATGGACTTGATGAATCGTGTGTTCCGCGAATTCCTGGATAAATTTGTGATAGTCTTCATCGATGACATTCTGATTTACTCGATATCGGAAGACGATCATGCTATGCACTTGCGGATTGTGCTTAAAATCCTGAAGGATCAACGATTGTTCACAAAGTAATCAAAATGCGAATTCTGGTTACGTGAGGTTAGTTTCCTTGGCCATATTGTTTCCACCCAAGGTGTGTGTTTGTTGATTCAAAGAAGATTGAAGCCGTGATTGCTTGGGAACCTCCGCGAAGTGTGTTCGAAGTTTGTAGTTTCCTAGGCTTAGCAGGATACTATCGTCGCTTTGTGGAAAATTTTTCATCACTTGCCGGACCATTGCAAAACTGACACGCAAGGGTGAGCCGTTCGTATGAAACGAGAAATGCCAGCAAAGTTTCGAAGAACTAAAGAATCGATGGGAAAGTCATTGCCTACGTTTCAAGGCAATTGCGACCGCACGAGATGAACTACCCTACACATGACCTGGAACTTGCAGCCGTGGTATTTGCCTTAAAAATATGGCAACATTATTTATACGGCGAGACGTGTCGAATCTTCACTGATCACAAAAGCCTGAAGTACCTCCTTACGCAAAAAGAAGTGAATATGAGACAACGAAGATGGGTGGAGCTGATTAAAGACTACGATTTAATCATCAAATATCATCTTGGAAAGGAAAATGTTGTTGCTGATGCCCTGAGCAGAAAGGTTCATCCTCCTTCCCCAACAGTTTTGGCCTACATGCGCACCTATTACCTACCGATGATGCTGGAATTGAAAACTAATTGCGTGCATCTTGGCACCGATTTCTCTGGTTTGTTGTTGGCACGAACTGAAGTCGCACCTACCTTAATTGAAGAAATCTGGAATCAACAATTAGATGATCTGAAATTTACTGAAATTCGGAAGCAACTTGCTGATGGTGTTGCTGCCATAGTTCGTGATTTCAGAATACGAGATGACGAAGTACTAGTCTTCAAAAATAGGGTATGTGTTCCACAAAATGTTGATATTCGTAACCTTATTCTATCAGAGACGCATAGTTCAAAGTTCGCTATTCATCCTGGAAGCACTAAGATTTACCGAGATTTGAAGGGGCAGTATTGGTGGCCAAATATGAAACGTCATATTGCTGAATTCGTTGCCCGATGCCTCGTATGTCAACAAGTAAAGATCGAACATCAAAGACCCGCTGGTCTACTTCAGTCACTTCCGATTCCAGAATGGAAGTGGGAGCACGTCACAATGGATTTTGTGACCGGTTTGCCTAGATCGCAGCGAGGATACAATGCCATTTGGGTGATCGTGGATCGACTGACGAAATCTGCACACTTTCTTCCTATACGTGTAACAGATACACCAGAAAAATTGGCAGTTCGTTACTTGGACGAGATTGTTCGTTTGCTTGGAGTACCAGTTTCTATAGTTTCAGATCGTGACCCTCGTTTCAATTCATGATTTTGGAAGAAATTCCAGAATGCACTGGGTTCGAGACTGAATTTCAGTACAACATTTCATCCCCAGAGCGATGGTCAATCAGAAAGGACGATTCAGACACTTGAAGACATGCTATGTGCGAGTGTATTGGATCAGCAAATCGGCTGGGATTGAAGCTTACCATTGGCAGAATTTTCTTACAATAATAGTGTAAGACCCCGAATTTTGAGTCCTAGAAGTCCAGAAGCCAGTACAGGTGAAAAGACAATTTTGCCTCTGCAGAGAAGGGTGTGTGATGGCCTAAATTGGTAAGATTGTTTAGTAAATTATTTTGTTTCTAATTCCTTTAGATCTAGGTTCTTGTAGATGAGTAATTGCTTTAGGAATCATCCTTAAAGTAGATAGTTGCCTTAGAGATTAAAGTCCCTAAAAATAGGGAAGATAATTTAAGAGTTTAGTTATCTGGTAAATTATATTGGATTGATAGATTAATTAAAAGTAGTAGACATAATTCTACACTCATTGAATATAAATAGGAAGCCAACCCCACAAAATTTTCCCCTAGAACTTTACAAAATTCGTATAGGCTTAAAACCCTATACCTCCCCTTAGCCGTCAGAATTTGTAGAAAATTTAAACCAGCATAACTCCTTCATCGTTCATTGAATCTCTGCGAATAATAGCTTGTTGGAAAGCTCTCTTCATCCTCTTTCCAACCATCTTTGTATTTGCTTCGGTAGGTTAGTATTTCTTTGTCTAACGTTACTTGGAAAATCGGCGGCGGAATTAGGTTTTCGCCAAATCTTCTTGAACTTCAAAATAGCATAACTTTCTATTCGTTTGTTGGAATTTTGCAAATAATATGTTGTTGGAAAGCTCTTTTCATTCTCTTTCGAAAAATATATAAATCGTCCTATTCCCTACTTTTAGCGACAGGATTTGCATAGTTAATTGGAATGGTAAATTCAGGTTGATTCTTGTTAAGTTCCTGGCTATCACATCACACATCCAAGCGGAAGGCACCTGCAACATCTGATCACTGGTTTTCTGATAGGTTTGGTGAGTGGTATTGGTAAGGAATAGGGTATTCAATTGATTATTGAATATGCATGCTTAGTTTGTTTTGTCTTTGCCTGGTGATGATTTAGGTGGTTCGGATTTACTTAATAAAAGAAAAGAAGTAGCTTCTTGTTCAGAGACAAGGGAGGTAGGATCTACGCCTTATCGGTTTCTTCAAAAACCCCTGCTCTTATCTGATGTTTTTGTTACCTGCTCTTGTTGTATTGTTTGCGATTGGATTGTAGGGTGTGGATATGAAATTCGGAATGAGATATGAATCTCCTAGGCTATATTGAATCCCTGAGTTAGGAATTGAGTGCCTGGGATGCTATTGTTATATGAATTGGATGTGTTGATTGTTTCCTGACGTGATTGAGGATACCTTGTTGTGGTATTATGCTTTGTACTTGTCTGTGTGTGCTTGTACGTGTTTGTGTGTCAAGATCCTGTTTCGGTGGCCACGCAGGGTAAGCACTGATGCTCCTAGTGAGAGGAGAGGTTCTTACCGATTTATGGGAGGTGTATGGGTGTTGAACCAGCAAGTGCACGCTGGATATCTGTCCTTGCGAGGCCGGATCCCTGTCTTGCGAGACAGGAAGCCTTTATCTTGCGAGATTTGGGATGCCCTAGTAGGTATGTGACTAGGGAAGACTTGTCCTTGTGGGGCTAGTCGACTTGTCCTTGCGAGGATAAGGTGAAAGGCTTACTGATTAGCTTGCGTGTTAACCATCTACCCTTTGTGCAGTAAGTTTTGGACAACACATGTGGAAGGGGATGACCTTTCTTCTTCATTGAGAGCGATTTTGTTGTATTTCACCTGCCTGTGTACTTCTGAACTTTCGGAAATGTAGTCCTCCCTCAGCCATAATCTCGGCCTTAACCTCTTTTGGTTTATTGTTGAATTGCGTGATCCCTTTAGTTGTTTAGGGACTGATCTTATGTGAATTGGGAGATTTGTGTTTAGGGATTCTGTAGATCTTATGATGCTGCAACCCTATTGAGATTCTTGTAATCTCATATCGTTGTTTTTACCATTTTTCAGGCTTAGGTACATTCTCTGTTCGTGGTACCAATGTGTGAGACCAAGGCTGCACGGCGGGGCGATATCGCATCACAAATGTTTACTTGATATTTGCGCAAATAACATGAATGATTGGGCAACGTTCTGGTTTATTTTAAGCATTCTTTTGGCTTGCTATTTCCGAAATTTGCTGATGGATTTCTTGCTGGTTATTTGGATCCCTATGGGACTTGTGTGTTTTCAACCCAATGGATTAATTTAAGACTTCCACTGATGTTTTTATTTACTCCGTACATTACTAGAATATGTGTCCAATATCATGCTCCAATTGATTGATAAACAACAAAATGAACAAGCTTAAATTCGATATCTTATGAGTAGCCTTGTGGAATTCTAATAGGTCTTAGGTGTCGTTGAGGCTTATTTGGGTTTCACGGCGGTAATGACCTTAATCGGAGCAATTAACAATAGTATGTGAATTGGGGTCGTTACAAGTTTGGTAGCGGAGCATGGTTTAGGTTTATAACTTGTTATTTGCTAACTTAGTTGTTAATTGTGGTGATTGCAGGTGATTTCAGGTAAGAACATGGGCACACACTCACTCACTTAGGTGGAAATAATAATAGCAGTTGTGTTGATTGTTGATCTTTAGTATGCCTTAATGTGTTTGAGTGGATGATTAGCTATGTTTCTTGTCGTTATAGAATGAATATGCATATGAGTGATTATGTGCATTACCGAATATGGATGATGTGTGCATCTATAATTGCTTGATGTTTGTTAATGATTTCTATGCGTGTTAATGTCATTACCGAGTGTGCATAGCAAGTGTGCATATGATTTTCGAAAATTTGTATATTGTTTTCCAGCATATGTGTATCGTCCGGTGCATGTCTCTCCACCAGGTACCACTCCTTTTACTAGTATTGTATTTAGTGTATGTTGAGTAGTAAAGGTGTAATCGAGTAGTATGGCACGCTCGAGGCAACAAAGGGACCAACGGGGTAGGTCTGAGAGTCAGATCGAACAACAACTTGTTATGCAAGAGGAGCCAAATGCACTAATTGAGCAGGAAGGGCAAGCTGAGCCCGAAAACCAATCAGAAGATTTTAAGTGATTGTTTGTTTGGAGTAATGTCGTCACACTACACACAAATTCATAGAGGTGGAACGGCTTGTGTGTACAAGGTTAGAGATTATGATCCAGTTTTGATGTGTTTGAAAAAAATTACAAATGTATTAACATTTAAAAAAAAAAAAAAGGGGTTGAGCGAGGGTGCTGAAAGCCAAGGTGGTGATGTTCCTTATCGAGACAGCAAAATCACAAGGATTCTGCAACATGCACTCGGTGGAAATGCAAACACTGAACATAGCCACAGAGTTGCATGATATTCCTTCGTTGAAGACATAGGCGGCTTCCGTGTTCAGTACGCTATGCTTCAATGGCCACAGCTGGCCAGCCTGACTTTGGTGAGTCCAGAGATAGGGATGAACAACAATCTGCCGAGCAGGTGAAGAAAGCTTCACTAGAAGAACGTGATGAAGCTGTTGAAGATCTAAGTGAGGCTAAAGCAAAGGCAAAGGCCATGCAGTTGTTAAAAAAAAAAAAAAAAAAAAAAGGAAGAAGGAAAGTGCTAGTACATTAAGACAGAGAGTGTGGGCCATACTTATAGGCATTTGTCCTGCTTCTGTTGCATCTATGATAGTTATGAAGCTGCACCACTGGAAGGATGAGTTTAAATCTACACTGCAGCACTATTGGCTTGGTACCAAATTACTTTGGGCTGATGTTAGGATACGCTCAAGGTTACTTGTCAAACTTGCCAATGGGTAGGGTCTTTCAAGAAGGGAAAGACAACAACTAACGTGAACTACTGCAGATATATTTAGACTAGTTCCATTTGCGGTGTTCATTATAGTTCCATTCATAGAGCTCTTACTACCAATATTCTTGAAATTGTTTCCCAACATGTTGCCGTCAACTTTCCAGAACAAGATGAAAGAACAGGAGGCTTTGAAAAGAAAGCTTAATGCAAGAATAGAATATGCCAAGTTTTTTTTCAAGACACAGTAAAAGAAATGGCAAAGGAAGTCCAAAGCTCACGGAGTGGAGAGCTTAAGAAGACAGCAGAAGATATTGATGAATTCATAAATAAGACCACGGCTAGTAAACATGTGCAAATATATGGGTATCAGCTCTTTTGGAACTGATGCATATCTATGTTCCATCGCGTCCATGTATATACCGGTGCAGAACTCAGAGGAGGAGGTGTGCGTGGTACTGGATCAGCTCCCGCGCGACGCCTCCGATATTCTCAATATCCTCAAGGACGAACAAGCTCCTCTCGATCCCTGGCTCCTCATCGTGAAGGAGTGTCCATTTCAGGGCAGTAAGAAATTGTCCCTGGGTTGGAGAGTTCCGGGTTCAGTATTTTCTTTGCTTGGAATGTTGCCATGCTTCTGAAGGGGGGATATCTGCTGTTTTTGAGAAGTCCCTGCAATGCACTTTTTCCACTCTAGAATAGTACCTATATCTTTTCCTGACAGGAAACATTGCTGTTACTGTGACATATGTCCTTTACAAAATGATTTGAGGACGAGGAGTCGGAGAATAAAGCCATGCAAGGGCCATTTAACAAGGAAATTCATAAAGGAGTGCTAGAGTAAATGTGGGTGCAACAAGACCTATGGAAATCGTATAGTTCAGCGTGGCATAAAAGCAGAACTACAGGTGTTTGTAGTATCTGGTGGTAAAGGCTGGGGTATTCGATCAGTGCATGCACTACTATCAGTGTTGTATGCAGGAGAAATTGTTAGCAATCTGGAACTTGATCAGTGAAGCAAGGAGAGGGATACTAAACAGGAGAAACAAAACCTATTCAGTTCTGCTGGATGCAGACTGGGGCTCCGAGAGGATACTGACAGATGAAGAGGCATTTTGCTTGGATGCAACGGTGTTGTGCCAAAGGATGAGGACCGGTTGAAGTTCCAACTTTCTGAGAATGAGTGAAAATAAACATGCCTTCAACCGAGGTGGAGATGATGGGATGTTTACTGTTGGTCAAACTTTGAGAATCTGAGTTGGACCATTGAAAGGGTATATATGTGATGTCTTGGCTGTACGCTGTTTTGATGTTACTGTGAAGCTTGGTTCACAACAAAAAGTGCTTACAGTGAAACCCGAGCATCTTTCTGAAGTTCGCAAGCAGAGGTCATCCATTCCTTTGAGTGATGATCGTGGTTCTAGTTCTTTCAAACTATTTGATTTACTAGGTGGAGACGGTGGTTCCAGAGATTCGACTGATGGAGGTGGAACATCAACTGCTGGTACTGGGTGGAATACTAGAGGTCGCCCTGCAGAAAGTCTTACTTGGCCTAGCTTTCCTCCCTCCAGCTTCACGATTCAGTCTGAACCCAACCCAGGCGATCCATCAAGTTTTAGAGATGAGGACTCAAAGAAAAATGCAGAAGATGTTTCCTGGGCTGCAGCCGAAGCTAACAACAAAACTGCTTCTACTGGTGATCAAGATGGTGGCTGGGAAAAATGTGAAATTGCTAAAATTGCAGTTAAGAGAGGGGTGCAGAACGCTAGTAGTGATTTGATGGCTGAAGAGTTAAAGCTTTTGATTGGAGGAATTCTGTTCTCACGGGATAGCAAATTCTTTGTCCTGTATAGAGGAAAGGACTTCCTACCAGCTGCTGTTTCTTCTACAATACAAGATGGAAGGAAGAACCTTATAAGTGCAGATAAACCGAGGACTGCCAGTGCTGTATCTGAAGGTGCTAAAAGCCTTCATGATAAGACCGTAGACCTTGGTAGTAAACTTGATACTACCAGTGATCTTAGACAAGGGAAGCTACAATTTACTGACTCAGCCGTAAAGAGGACCAGTATTAAACTCAAGAAGGCTGGTGGTTTATTAAAAATAAGAGAAGGCACAACTAGGATTTCCACCATGGTAGGTCCAAGTTAAAGAACCTCTGAAACAGTCGGTGGGCCATTGGACTTCCCCGTTTTATGAAAGTGAACCGAAAGAAGGTTGGAAAGCAGTGATGTACAGAAGGTGCTTAGATAAGAAGTTAATTTAGATTACCATTGGCGAGATCGAGCAAGAGATCGGCCGGATTCACGGTCATGGAAGTGGAAAAACCAATGGAAGAAAAGTATTCCAATGCTGCAGATGCCGCACCATAGTAGATAGGACGGCCTTCAGAGAGCAACACGACCTTATCAAACATGTGATACAGTCGGCTTGATGGCTGGTGAATGGAGGTGACCACAGTTCGACCTCCATTAGCAAGTCGTTTAATTGTTGTCAGGATCCTTTGAGCAGTGGTTGAGTCCAAACCTGATGTGGGTTCGTCTAATAACAGCAAGCTTGGATTTACCCCCAACTCAGGACTGGAATGCTTGGGTGTTTGCTCAGGATTGGATTTGAGAATCACAGCAAGGCTACAAGGAGTCAGACTTGGTCAACCAATGCAATTACCGATACAAGATCTATATTGAAGGGTCTGCATGGTCAGTGAAGCGAGAAGTATATCCTTGCCTATGATTCCATGACTTTGCTCGTTAAACCCCAGTACTACGATTTCTTCACAAGAAGCTTGATACCCAAGGTCCATTATTGGCCTGTTAAGGAAACTGATAAATGTAGATCTATAAAATTTGCTGTTGACTGGGGTAACTCTCACAAGAAAAAGGCACAGGCTATGGGAAATGCAGCGAGTGAGTTCATTCAAAAGAAGTTGAAGTTGGACTATATGTATGATTATATGTTCCATCTCTTAAACCAGTATGCTAAGCTCTTGACATACAAGCCGGAGATACCCAGAAAAGTCTTCCAGTTGTGTCCAAAAGCAATGGTTTGCTGAGCCCCCGACTTGGAAGAGAAATTCCTGATGGATTCCCTGGAGAAGAGTTAGAATTCGACCTTCTGAATTCTGAAAATCATTGACGCCAGGAGATTTTCAGAGGCTGAATTACAAAAGAATTACTGATATTTTCAAGGATGTGTTGACAAGAACAACTAAAGAGGGAATTCTATTGAAGATTTTCCAGAGAAAGGCTTAAGTGATAAAGATGGATACGTGGTGGACAATGACCAGATTGAGACTTTTGAAGATTCAAAAGATGAAGAACTTCCTGATATTAATCAGGCAAATATAAACAACATATTTCACATTTCAATGCTAAGAAAGTATATATGAGGTCCTGCTCATGTGCTTAAAGAACTGCCACTTGAAGTTGCTGAAGACCTATCCTATCCCGTACAGCCAATTGCCATACTATATTGGTCAGTTCGACAGCTTCGCAGTCGAAACGTGTCTATAATACGAGTTGTTTGGCGTAATGGCCAAATTGAGGAGCAGTCTTGGGAGACTGAGAAATCTATGCATGCAAAATTTCCTTAATTGTTTGATTAGGTACTAATGTTAAAATTTCGAGGACGAAATTTTTATAAGGAGGGGAGGATGTAAGACCCCGAATTGTGAGTCCTAGAAGTCCAGAAGCCAGTGCTGGTGAAACGACGATTTTGCCCCTGCAGAGAAGGGTGTGTGATGGCCGAAATTGGTAAGATTGTTTAGTAAATTATTTTGTTTCTAATTCCTATAGATCTAGGTTCTTGTAGATGAGTAATTGCTTTATGAATCATCCTTAAGGTAGATAGTTGCCTTAGAGATTAAAGTCCCTAAAAACAGGGAAGATAATTTAAGAGTTTAGTTATCTGGTAAATTATATTGGATTGATAGATTAATTAAAAGTAGTAGACATAATTCTACACTCATTGAATATAAATAGGAAGTCAACCCCACAAAATTTTCCCCTAGAACCTTACAAAATTCGTATAGGCTTAAAAACCCTATACCTCCCCTTAGCCGTCAGAATTTGCAGAAACTTTAAACCAGCATAACTCCTTCATCGTTCATTGGATCTCTGAGAATAATAGCTTGTTGGAAAACTCTCTTCATTCTCTTTCCAACCATCATTGGATTTACTTCGGGAGGTTAGTATTTATTTGTCTAAAATTACTTGGAAAATCGGCGGCGGAATTAGGTTTTCGCCAAATCTTCTTGAACTTCAAAATAGCATAACTTTCTACTCGTTTTTTGGAATTTTGCAAATAATATGTCGTTGGAAAGCTCTTTTCATTCTCTTTCTAAAAATATATAAATCTCAGCTTAAATGTAAATACTTCGTTGTTTTAGGTTGAGACGAAATCGTCCTATGCCCTACATTTAGCGATAGGATTTGCATAGTTATTTGGAATAGTAAATTCAGGTTGATTCTTGTTAAGTTCCTGGCTATAACATCACACATCCAAGGGGAAGGCACCTGCAACATCTAATCACTGGTTTTCTGATAGGTTTGGTGAGTGGTATTGGTAAGGAATAGGGTATTCAATTGATTATTGTATATGCATGCTTAGTTTGTTTTGTCTTTGCCTGGTGATGATTTAGGTGGTTCGGATTTACTTAATAAAGGAAAAGGAGTAGCTTCTTGTTCAGAGACAAGGGAGGTAGGATCTACGCCTCATCGATTTCTCTAGAAACCCCTGCTCTTATCTGATATTTTTGTTACCTGCCTTTGTTGTATTGTTTGCGATTGGATTGTAGGGTGTGGATATGAAATTCGGAATGAGATATGAATCTCCTAGGCTATATTGAATCCCTGAGTTAGGAATTGAGTGCCTGGGATGCTATTGTTATATGAATTGGATGTGTTGATTGTTTCCTGAGGTGATTGAGGATACCCTGTTGTGGTATTATGCTTTGTACTTGCCTGCGTGTGCTTGTACGTGTTTGTGTGTCAGGATCCTGTTCCGGTGGCCACGCAGGGTAAGCACTGATGCTCCTAGTGAGAGGAGAGGTTCTTACCGATTTATGGGAGGTGTATGGGTGTTGAACCAGCAAGTGCACGCTGGATATCTATCCTTGCGAGGCCGGATCCCTGTCTTGCGAGACAGGAAGCCTTTATCTTGCGAGATTTTGGATGCCCTAGTAGGTATGTGACTAAGGAAGACTTGTCCATGTGGGGCTAGTCGACTTGTCCTTGCAAAGATAAGGTGAAAGGCTTACTGATTAGCTTGCGTGTTAACACAGGTGGAAGGGGATGGCCTTTCTTCTTCATTGAGAGCGATTTTGTTGTATTTCACCTGCCTGTGTACTTCTGAACTTTCGAAAGTGTAGTCCTCCCTCAGCCATAATCGCGGCCTTAACCTCTTTTGGTTTATTGTTGAATTGCGTGATCCCTTTAGTTGTTTAGGGACTGATCTTATGTGAATTGGGAGATTTGTGTTTAGGGATTCTGTAGATCTTATGATGCTGCGACCCTACTGAGATTCTTGTAATCTCATACCGTTGTTTTTACCATTTTTCAGGCTTAGGTACATTCTCTGTTCGTGGTACCAGTGTGTGAGACCAAGGCTGCACGGCGGGGCGATATCGCATCACAAATGTTTACTTGATATTTGCGCAAATAACATGAATGATTAACGTTCTGGTTTATTTTAAGTATTCTTTCCGAAATTTTCTGATGGATTTCTTGCTTGTTATTTGGATCCCTATGGGACTTGTGTGTTATGAACCCAATGGATTAATTTAAGATTTCCGCTGATGTTTTTATTTACTTCGTACATTACTAGAACATGTGTCCAATATCATGCTCCAATTGATTGATAAACAACAAAATGAACAAGCTTAAATTCGATATCTTATAAGTAGCCTTGTGGAATTCTAATAGGTCTTAGGTGTTGTTGAGGCTTATTTGGGTTTCACGATGGTAATGACCTTAATCGGAGCAATTAACAATAGTATGTGAATTGGGGTCGTTACAAGTTTGGTAGCGGAGCATGGTTTAGGTTTATAACTTGTTATTTGCTAACTTAGTTGTTAATTGTGGTGATTGCAGGTGATTTCAGGTAAGAACATGGGCACACACTCACTCACTTAGGTGGAAATAATAATAGCAGTTGTGTTGATTGTTGATCTTTAGTATGCCTTAATGTGTTTGAGTGGATGATTAGCTATGTTTCTTGTCGTTACAGAATGAATATGCATATGAGTGATTATGTGCATTACCGAATATGGATGATGTGTGCATCTATAATTGCTTGATGTTTGTTAATGATTTCTATGCGTGTTAATGTCATTACCAAGTGTGTATAGCAAGTGTGCATATGATTTTCGAAATTTTGTATCTGGTTTTCCAGCATATGTGTATCGTCCGGTGCATGTCTCTCCACCAGGTACCACTCCTTTTACTAGTATTGTATTTAGTGTATGTTGAGTAGTAAAGGTGTAATCGAGTAGTATGGCACGCTCGAGGCAACAAAGGGACCAACGGGGTAGGTCTGAGAGTCAGATCGAACAGCAACTTGTTATGCAAGAGGAGCCAAATGCACTAATTGAGCAGGAAGGGCAAGCTGAGCCCGAAAACCAATCAGAAGATTTTAAGTGATTGTTTGTTTGGAGTAATGTCGTCACACTACACACAAATTCATGGAGGTGGAACGGCCTGTGTGTACAAGCTTAGAGATTATGATGCAGTTTTGATGTGTTTGAAAAAAATTACAAATGTATTAACATTTAAAAAATAAACAAAGGGGTTGAGCGAGGGTGCTGAAAGCCAAGGTGGTGATGTTCCTTATCGAGACAGCAAAATCACAAGGATTCTGCAACATGCACTCGGTGGAAATGCAAACACTGAACATAGCCACAGAGTTGCATGATATTCCTTCGTTGAAGACATAGGCAGCTTCCGTGTTCAGTACGCTATGCTTCAACGGCCACAGCTGGCCAGCCTGACTTTGGTGAGTCCAGAGATAGGGATGAACAACAATCTGCCGAGCAGGTGAAGAAAGCTTCACAAAAAGAACGTGATGAAGCTGTTGAAGATCTAAGTGAGGCTAAAGCAAAGGCAAAGGCCATGCAGTTGTTAAAAAAAAAAAAAAAGAAAAAAAAAGAAGGAAAGTGCTAGGACATTAATACAGAGAGTGTGAGCCATACTTATAGGCATTTGTCCTGCTTCTGTTGAATCTATGATAGTTACGAAGCTGCACCACTGGAAGGATGAGTTTAAATCTACACTGCAGCACTATTGGCTTGGTACCAAATTACTTTGGGCTGATGTTAGGATAAGCTCAAGGTTACTTGTCAAACTTGCCAATGGGTAGGGTCTTTCAAGAAGGGAAAGACAACAACTAACGTGAACTACTGCAGATATATTTAGACTAGTTCCATTTGCGGTAATCTGCTCACCAAGAGGGGTCAATACAACTATGGGTGGCTCTAAGGGTGACAACACTCTATCAGCACACCTAGCCACTCTAGGACCAACAAAAGACCTATTCGCTCCAGGTTCTAACAAGACTTTAGCAGAACAAGAAAATACAGAAATAGTACCTGTAACGACGTCCGGACTAACACATGCCTCAGCATCTGCTAATGTGAACAGATGTGTCTGTGGCCTCTGCTGCTGCTGCTGGGTCTGACCAATAGCCTGGCTGCCAGCTGGTCGACCAGTCTGTGATCTAGTCTGTGGCCTCGATGATCCCTATGAACCCATATGGCTCACACCTGCCCTCGGTGCTGCTGGTAATGCTGGGAATCTCGGCTGAGAAGCTGTAACTCTAGATGCACTACCCCCCGGGCAATCTCTGGCTAAGTGCCCAAACCTATCACATGTATAACACCTAGGTGGCTGTGGGCATGGAGGAGGATGATACTGCCTGTAGTTCCCGCATTTGGGATGTCCTACTGGCCTGCTGATGCCAGGAGCAGACTGTGTCATCTGTGTACGGGCTACAAAAGTAGACGCACCCTGTGAACGAGTCTGTACTCCAGAGTATGGGGTGGACATCCTGCTCCTCTGTCGGTGGTCAAATCTACCACTATGCCTCAAGGGACCCCTACTAGGCACAAAATCTCTATACCTCCGAGGCTGTCCACTCTGCCCATGAATGATCTCCTCTACTTTGACAGCATCCACAACGAGCTCTTTAAAGTCACTGCTAGTCTTCGCAGCCAGAACCGTGCAAATGTCCCGGTTGAGGCCCTGCTCAAACCTACTAGCCATCACTGAACCAACCCGGTCTATCTCTGGTACAAAATGGGCCAATGCTCTCAACTCAGTCTTATACTCTGAAACTGACCTGTTGCCCTGGCGAAGCAGATAAAACTCAGACCTCTTATTATCTTGGAAGTGCTGTGGAAAGTACCTTCTATCAAACTCTCTCTCGAACTCTTCCCAAGTGGGCTGACCCCCATACCGGTCTCTGACTGTACTCCACCAGGTGGCTGCCCCTCGGCCTCTAGCTGCTCTACGAGGTCTACCACGAGGAATCTCTACCAACTGGACATATAATCATATAATGAGCCCTAAACACAAAATAAGACTACTAGACAAAACTCTATGCTGGACTACGCATGTGCAATGTGAGTGTGATGCACCTTCAAAATATGCTATTTTAAACCATTTTTCAAAACATTGCACACATAAACAACCATGCTCCGCTACCAACCTTGTGAGGACCCGAACCCGGTAATTGGGCTCCTCACCGCCGTGCAGTCCCAATTGGCCCAACTCGTGGTCCAATTAAAACCACACTAGGCTTACCCTCAAATCAAATTCGTAAAATATATAAAATTACATATAAATTTGAACCTTCTTAATTTTCTTTAAAAAGGAGCATGTATTTAACCGGAAACCTCGACACAACAAAATCAACCACAGAGTGCAATTACAAACAGCGGAAGTCTTAATTTCACACACAACAGGCCACACGGCCCCAAACATACTTTATCAAAATAAGTCCAATAACATGCATCAACCCAAGCCCACTAAGGGGTCACAATATCAATGGGCAAGTATGCAAACAAGATAAGCAAGCATATGCAAATCCAAAATAATAAAGATAGTGTCGAGTTTTCAATAGTGTCATATGCAGTAGTCCAGCCCTAAGACAAACCAGAAATCTCGACCTCACAAATAAGTCAGCTACGCTGGCTCTTGACCTAGTCCTGAAAAATATCAACAAGAGGGGGAGTGAGATCTCAAGGACCTCAGTGAAAGTCACAGTGTCATAAACAGTTCCGGTGGAATAGAGGCACACACGAAAACCAGTATAAACATTTTGTAATAAAAATCACAGTAAGTCCATGCTACTAATCATGTAAACAATCTCGCATTGAGTAAAATCAAATGCATATGTATGAGTTTGATATTAACACCATGTATCACAGGCCTATGCCCAATAAGTATAAAAATCTCAAAATCTCATTCTCATGGGCTACTATGCCCAAAAACTATCGGGGTGGACCTCTAAAACTGCTTCTCTGATAACCCCGGCCAAAGGGAAATCGGAAGCCCACTGGTGGCTAATTAATTGCACATTTCCAAAATATTAATAAATCTCCTACCACCAGTGTTGTCCTCGGGAAAAGTGGAGAAATCCGTTATCACACGATTCCCAACGCACACACAACTCGAAAAGTCCGAAGGCACATGTAGCCTATCACATCCCATACTCCCACAAGGCATACATAACCCATCCGTACTCCTAGGCAAGGGATTATCCTTCTATCTAAGGATACTCGTCCACTTACCTTCGCATTGGCCAAGTGCAGTCCGTCAATTCCAAGTCATACCTAGCAAATATAGGTATACGTATTCTTTGCAACCATGCAGATAAATTCTCAAATCATGTTATAGTATAAATAAAATGTAGTGCAATCAAAACCAAATCAAAGACTTCCTAGAAGTCCCAAAAAGTCAAGAATTCGATGCGTACGAAAATTCTCAAACACATTTTAATCATATCACAAACATGCGTATAGGTTCAATTAAATGTTTTATGCATCATAAATATGTCTCACATACAATGAACCTAGCATGCCAAGTTATAAATCAATATACGTATTGCCTCCATTCAAAAATAAGCATTTACCAATTTTAATTAATAAAGCAAAATATTTCCGTGCATGTAAATGAAACATAGTCTCCCACCTCTTGACGCGCAGAAGACTCGACGGCTAAACCTTTGCCCTTATCGATCGCTGAAATACCACCTAAACAATCATGCACACAAAATCGTACTAAGAACAAAGCCGAAAATAATAAACTCGAAAAATGACCAGAATTAAAAACAACCTAAGAGACCCTTTAAACACTCACTCTAAGTCCCAAATTATTCAATTCAACCTCTAGAAACTCAAACCACTCAATTCCTTAAGAAAATAACAAATCCCTTCACATACGCAATCGATCCTAAGTTCAATTTCCAATTCCAAGCTCCACCAACATCAAAATTGGTTTCCTTAATCAACAAAAATTTTCTACAACACTCAATCAACCTAACTCAAGCAATGGCATCAACCAATTTCATCCAATTTCACAAAATCACACCAATCCCGAAATTACCAAAATGCCATTGACACCCAAATTGATCAATCATGGATCAAATGATGTTTTCAAGCAATCTAAAGTATCAGACTATGTTAATGGACATCTAATCTTGCTAAATCAACCACAAATCAGCCCAGAAAATGAAGAAATCAAGTAAAAATTCATAAAATCCGAAAATACAAAAAAATACCCAAATAAATAAAAAACCACCATAATCAACACCATACCTGAGGAAATATAAGGAGAAAGGTTAGAATTAGGTTTTGCAACAAGACTCACTCCTTAATTTGATGTAGAAATAAGATTGGGAGGATTTTTGATTTTAGGAATTTTGGGAGTTTAGTGTTCTCGGCAAAATGGGGGAAGGAATTGGAAAATGGGGGAAAACTTGCCCACTCCCGTGGAAAGAGAGAGGAAAGGTAAGTGGGGGCATTTTTGGATTTTTGCCCTATTTGACTTTGACTTTGACTTTGACCGTTTTTTTTTTAAAAAAAAAATTCACATAATCTGTATTATTAATAAAATAGCCCAAATATGTCTCATATAGGCCAAAATAAAATTTAAAAACTCAAAATATGAAAATCGGGCTTCAAAAACATAATTGGGCTCGAGAAACCGAAATCGGGCCCACGAACGGTAAATCGGCCCAAAGGCCTACGGCCACTCAAAACGAGCCTCCAAAACTTTTAAACGGGTCAAAAGAGTAGAATGAGCCTATATCCTCTGGACTCAAACCTCAAATAATGCATCAATCGACTAATTAATCTAAGGCACGTTAAATCTCCGAAACGACACGTCGTGCAAATTATCGACACACCACCAACGACATGACGTTCTAGACATTCTAAACATGATACCTAGGCTCTATAACTATGTCCACGTCACTCGGTCAAAAGGTCAGCTATGACGGGCAAGTGGTCAACTCACTCAAATCGACCAATCCGAACAATCTAACTAAATCTGAATGCTGACTAGACTATCAAAAAGATGGGGTCTCACAGTAAATGTGGGTGCAACAAGACCTATGGAAATCGTATTGTTCAGCGTGGCATTAAAGCAGAACTACAGGTGTTTGTAGTATCTGGTGGTAAAGGCTGGGGTATTCGATCAGTGCATGCACTACGATCAGTGTTGTATGCAGGAGAAATTGTTAGCAATCTGGAACTTGATCAGTGAAGCAAGGAGAGGGATACTAAACAGGAGAAACAAAACCTATCCAGTTCTGCTGGATACAGACTGGGGCTCCAAGAGGATACTGACAGATGAAGAGGCACTTTGCTTGGATGCAACGGTGTTGTGCCAAAGGATGAGGACCGGTTGAAGTTTCAATTTTCTGAGAATCAGTGAAAATAAACATGCCTTCAACCGAGGTGGAGATGATGGGATGTTTACTGTTGGTCAAACTTTGAGAATCTGAGTTGGACCATTGAAAGGGTATATATTTGATGTCTTGGCTGTACGCTGTTTTGATATTACTGTGAAGCTTGGTTCACAACAAAACGTGCTTACAGTGAAACCCGAGCATCTTTTTGAAGTCGCAAGCAGAGCTCATCCATTCCTTTGAGTGATGATCGTGGTTCTAGTTCTTTCAAACTATTTGATTTACTAGGTGGAGACGGTGGTTCCAGAGATTCGACTGATAGAGGTGGAACATCAACTGCTGGTACTGGGTGGAATACTAGAGATCGCCCTGCAGAAAGTCTTACTTGGCCTAGCTTTCCTCCCTCCAGCTTCACGATTCAGTCTGAACCCAACCCAGGCGATCCATCAAGTTTTAGAGATGAGGACTCAAAGAAAAATGCAGAAGATGTTTCCTGGGCTGCAGCCGAAGCTAACAACAAAACTGCTTCTACTGGTGATCAAGTTGGTGGCTGGGAAAAATGTGAAATTGCTAAAAATGCAGTTAAGAGAGGGGTGCAGAACGCTAGTAGTGATTTGATGGCTGAAGAGTTAAAGCTTTTGATTGAAGGAATTCTGCTCTCACGGGATAGCAAATTCTTTGTCCTGTATAGAGGAAAGGACTTCCTACCAGCTGCTGTTTCTTCTACAATACAAGATGGAAGGAAGAACCATATACGTGCAGATAAACCGAGGACTACCAGTGCTGTATCTGAAGGTGCTAAAAGCCTTCATGATAAGACCGTAGACCTTGGTAGTAAACTTGATACTACCAGTGATCTTAGACAAGGGAAGCTACAGTTTACTGACTCAGCCGTAAAGAGGACCAGTATTAAACTCAAGAAGGCTGGTGGTTTATTAAAAATAAGAGAAGGCACAACTAGGCTTTCCACCATGGTAGGTCCAAGTTAAAGAACCTCTGAAACAGTCGGTGGGCCATTGGACTTCCCCGTTTTATGAAAGTGAACCGAAAGAAGGTTGGAAAGCAGTGATGTACAGAAGGTGCTTAGATAAGAAGTTAATTTAGATTACCATTGCGATTGGATTGTAGGGTGTTGATATGAAATTCGGAATGAGATATGAATCTCCTAGGCTATATCGAATCCCTGAGTTAGGATTTGAGTGTCTGGGATGTTATTGTTATAATAATTGGATGTGTTGATTGTTTCCTGACGTGATTGAGGATACCCTGTTGTGGTATTATGCTTTGTACTTGCCTGTGTGTGCTTGTACGTGTTTGTGTGTCAGGATCCTGTTCCGGTGGCCACGCAGGGTAAGCACTGATGCTCCTAGTGAGAGGAGAGGTTCTTACCGATTTATGGGAGGTGTATGGGTGTTGAACCAGCAAGTGCATGTTGGATATCTGTCCTTGCGAGGCCGGATCCCTGTCTTGCGAGACAGGAAGCCGTTATCTTGCGAGATTTGGGATGCCCTAGTAGGTATGTGACTAGGGAAAACTTATCCATGTGGGGCTAGTCGACTTGCCCTTGCGAGGATAAGGTGAAAAGCTTACTGATTAGCTTGCGTGTTAACCATCTACCCTTTGTGCAGTAAGTTTTGGACAACACAGGTGGAAGGGGATGACCTTTCTTCTTCATTGAGAGCGATTTTGTTGTATTTCACCTGCCTGTGTACTTCTGAACTGTCGGAAGTGTAGTCCTCCCTCAGCCATAATCTCGGCCTTAACCTCTTTTGGTTTATTGTTGAATTGCGTGATCCCTTTAGTTGTTTAGGGACTGATCTTATGTGAATTGGGAGATTTGTGTTTAGGGATTCTGTAGATCTTATGATGCTGCGACCCTACTGAGATTCTTGTAATCTCATACCGTTGTTTTTACCATTTTTCAGGCCTAGGTACATTCTCTGTTCGTGGTACCAGTGTGTGAGACCAAGACTGCACGGCGGGGCGATATCGCATCACAAATGTTTAATTGATATTTGCGCAAATAACATGAATGATTGGGCAACGTTTTGGTTTATTTTAAGCATTCTTTTGGCTTGCTATTTCTAAAATTTGCTGATGGATTTCTTGCTGGTTATTTGGATCCCTATGGAACTTGTGTGTTATGAACCCAATGGATTAATTTAAGACTTCCGCTGATGTTTTTATTTACTCCGTATTACTAGAACATATGTCCAATATCATGCTCCAATTGATTGATAAACAACAAAATGCACAAGCTTAAAGTCGATATCTTATGAGTAGCCTTGTGGAGTTCTAATAGGTCTTAGGTGTCGTTGAGGCTTATTTGGGTTTCACGGCGATAATGACCTTAATCGGAGCAATTAATAATAGTATGTGAATTGGGGTCGTTACAAATAGTTTTCATATAAGCATCGGTATGGCACCCTATGAAACACTATATGGGAGACGCTACAAAACCCCCATTTGCTGGAATGAAGTAGGCGAGAGACACCTTGTGAGACCTCACCCTTCTGAGAGTAGCTTACGATAGAGTGCAGATTCGATTCGTAAATTTTTTCTTACGTTGGGTGCCATAGCTTTAGGAAGTCCTTAGCGTGTTTGAGTGTTTTAGGGTGTCTAGGTGTGATCGAGAGTACATTTGAATGCGTGATTGAGGATTGAGTCAGTGGAAATTGGAATTTGATAGATTATGACCCGTTTTGAGTGACCATGGATTTTTGGGTCGATTACTATTCATCAAGCCCAAATACTGTTCATCGAGCCCAAACACTATTCATAAGCCCAATTGATTAACCGAAATCCCAGACACCCGTCTTGTTACGCAAAATTTTATTCGGGTCATTTGGAATGATACGGGCTGTGAAATTAGAATTTCTGTACTTGGTAAACCTTGGGATTTAGCCCAATTCAGTCTCAGCCCAAATCCATTGTGTCAGCTCATATACTAGCTAACCCATTAGTTACACTTAAGTCTTGCCAAGTCTTGCCATTTGTGCATTAAACCTAGCAGACCATTCATTTCATCTGCCCTAAATGCCTTTCCCCGTTTTTCTTTCCTCTCCACCATCCAAGAGTACCAACATTCACCTTCAACTCAGTTTTACCTCAGAAATCGTTAGGGGATCATACCCTAACACTTCCCCAGTGTTTTCAACACGTTTCCACTGGTAGTTTGGTGGGTAGGAGTGATTTCTACACTGTTTTCATTCTGGACTAAAATTGATGGTTTACTGGTAAGTGATTTAATTCTTGCTTCCATGCTTCTAAGTTAGTTTCTTTAGGTTGCTAGTAAGTTGCTGAGCTAATTTAGTGAGTGATTGTGTCTGGAAACACCCTGAAATTTTTGTGTAATTCTCGGGTGAACTGTGTCAGAGGGTGGAATTCGAAAATTCTCGATGAATTGGGTGTATTGGTTGCTTGGGTAGTACTGTAATGTGTGAATGTTTGCTGGTCAGAGTTGTGATTAAGGGGGAATGGTTGTGAGTTTATGGAGTGGTTAAATTGTTCAATTGCAGAGGAGTGTTGAGTGATAATTGTGAGAGGGTCCTTTAGGTTTTAATTTCAGTTTTACTTTCTGATCACTTGAATTCAGATTAGCTTACAGTTCTATGACTGCCTTATGTGTATAGGTGATATTGCGGCAGCTAAGAAAGGCAAAGGTGTCGCTGGTACGTCGTCAGCGCGACAAGAGGTGGGAGTTTAAGTTTCATCTGCATATGCGTACTGGTTGATTTGTTTAATTAAAATTGGATTGCATGGTTTGATTTGAATAGAGACATTGCTGGAACTCTGATAACTAATCATGTTAGACTCATATGAATGCTTGTCATGCTTTGGAACGCATTAAATATATGTTCAAAACTGAGCATGATGGCTGTGTGATGTGCATTGTGTTGCCATGAGTGGATTGCTGCTTGTAACTGAGTGTGTGGCAACACAAGGGAGACTTGTTAAAAATGTGAGATCGGCCTGATGTGGAACGGTATAAATACATAGCATGCATTACAAGTTTTTCCTAAACAATGTAGTGTAAGTATTTTCTTAGGGATTTACTGGAATTGATGAACTATGCTTGATCAAGCTAGGTAAGTATATGGGGATCCCAGCTGAGGGGACAGTTGCTTACCTTGGAGGGTTATGGAGGATATATCTGTATGAATGGTTACTCAAGTGCACTATAAACGATCAGTTCTCATAATGCTATATGCATGTATCTACGAAACTGAGATGGAATCTGATAATTTAATTTCTCCATTCAGTTTCGGACAACCTTGATGGTAGGGGTTTGAATACATATGTAACTGTTAAATTAAAACCATCAATGGGCTTCTAGGTGGTCCTTTAGCGGGGATTATTCGGAAGTGGTTTGTGTCTGTCCCGGTAGGTTTTGGGCATATTAGCCGTTGCATAATGTTTTGATAATCATGCGTCGTGCATTGTGCATTGTGCATTGTGGATTTCGTTATGTGCATATATGAGCATGAGACTCAATTGTGTTACGTACTTGGTTTGTAAACTGATTTAGTAATTGTCTCTATTCCCACGTTGTGCTTATGACGCGGTACTCCCACTGAGGTCATTTGATCTCACCCCCTTCCTTTATTTTTCTCAGGGCTAAATTGAGAGACTAGCAGTTCAGCTTCCAGGTTACTATTCCATTGTTGGTTGTAGGGCTGGACATTGTACTCCACACATTTTGGACACTCGGCATTATTTGTGTTGTAGGTACACACTAGACGTGTGCATATGTATGCTAAACGTGTGAATCTGGGATTTAAATTTTATACTGCATAAGTTTAAATGACAGTGCGATATTATGTGAAATGTGTGACCGAATTATATCGTGGGTTGATATGTGTGAGATAAAAGACTTCCGCTAATAATTCCGTTGTTGATTTTGCCGAGTTTTTATAATAACATGCCATGCTTCAATTTCAAAGGAAAGTTTCAAGATTTGGAAATGATTTTACAGTAAGCCTTGTGTGGTTCCGATTGATCCACCCGTTGGGTCGATCGGGGTTGCACGGCGGTGAGGTTCCCATTTACCGGGAATGGGTCCTCACAGGGTTGGTAGCGGAGCATGGTTGTTTCGTGTGTACGGGACGTACAAACTGATTTTGAACTAGCATATTTTACAAACGCATCACACTCACAGCACGTTCATTGTCCAGCATAGAGTGAGTCTAGTTATTATTAGTTGTGTTGATTCTAGGTTTGTACTATGGTTGTGTGTTCAGTGAGATTAGATGGCACCTAAGAAGAAGGTTAGGAGACCGACACGCCGAGTGCAAGCAGCAGGGGTTGATGAGAGGTCCGATGCTAATGGACCAGCAGTTGAAGCGCATCAGACACAGGCAGGACAGACAGCACCTACAGCTCAGGATTTTGCCTTAGTACAGGTGTTGACGGCATTACAAACGACGTTGAGTCAGATGCAGTAAACGATACAAATGATGCAAACTGTAGCTGCACAGCCACAAGTACAGGTACCAGATCAGCCTGAAGTACAATAGGAAGCACAGGACGTTCAGGGTGCTAGGCTACCACTTCGGGTGTCAAAGCTGCTGAAAGAAGCCAGACATTTGGGTTGTGAAAGTTTTTATGGCTCCAGCGATGCAATGGTGGCCAGAAAGTGGAAAGATAAAATTGTGCTTACTGCCCAAGACTTGCGAGTATCTGATGAAGAGAGGACGATCTTGGCTACTCGTTTGCTAGTACGAGATACGGCTACCTGGTGGAGTACCATCAGGAATCGATATGGGGGATAGCCCACGTGGGGGGAATTCGAACATGAGTTTGGTGAACAATTTTTCCCGCCACATTTCCAGGATGACAAACGGTCTGAGTTCTATATGTTACGACAAGAAAACAAGAAAGTGGCCGAATATGAAACAGAATTTCGGGCATTAACTCATTTCGTGCCGGAATTGGAACAAGATATGAGAATTTTGGCCAGTCGATTCGAGCACGGTCTGAATCATAATATTCGGACTATCATGGGTCCAAACACATGCACAAACTTCGAGAAGTTAGTGGTGGAAGCTGTTAAGTCTGAAACGATTGCTCGAGGACAGAAGTATCAGGTTGGTAGACCGAGGGAATTTGTCCCTGGGAGGGATTCTGCGAGACATAGTGGGAGGTTTGACAAGAGGCCTGTAAACAAGAGGTTTACTCCTTACTTTACTGCACCGACTCGATCACAAGAAACATCTTCCTTTGTGACTAAAGCATAACCAGCTCAGTCAGCATTAAGTTGCAGTAGACCATCATCGTATCCCAGGTGTCCGAATTGTAGAGAATTCCACCTCCCACCATGTCCACATCCAGCTCGCTGTTTCAATTGTAATCAGTTTGGCCATATGGCGAGAGAGTGTCCTAGAGGAGAAGCACCGCGAACCATGACATATCAGCCAAGAGCTCCAGTGATGCCAGTGCCAGTAGCACAAAAGTTTGGTGTGAGTCATATGGGCTCACAGGGATCTTCTAGACCACAGAACAGACTACAAACAGGATGACCATCTGGTAACGAGAACACAGGTCAGTCACAATATCGACCACAGCAAAAGCCGCAGGCGCGTTTGTTTACTTTGGTAGAAACGGAGGCAAGCGCCAACCCTGACGTTGTGACAGGTACGCTTACTGTTTTTTCCATTCCTACTATAGTATTAATAGACCCTGGAGTGAATAGATCTTTTGTCAGTCCTAGAGTAATTAGGAGTGCAGATAGGAAGTTGTCACCCCTAGAACCACCCATAGCGGTTTTGACTCCATTAGGTGAACAACGGGGTTGTAGCACAGTGTATCTGAATTGTATTTTGAAGATGGGTACTGCAGAGGTTGAAGTAGACTTGGTTCCATTGGATATCAGAGAAGTAGACGTCATTTTGGGTATGGATTGTTTGGCCAAGTACAGAGCACGAGTGGATTGTTTCACGAAGAAAGTTTGGTTCAGTTTGCCTGATGGTACAGAATTCTGTTTTGTGGGTGATTGGAGAGTAGTTCCATCTTGTGTGATCTCGTGGATGAGTGCAGGACAAATGATCAACAAGGGTTGTGTAGCATTCTTGGCACATGTTCGTGATGTAACAGCTAAATTCCCGGAATTGAGTAGTGTGCCCGTGGTGAAAGACTATCCCAATGTATTTCCTGAAGTAACAGGTTTACCACCGGAGAGGGAGATCGAGTTCGAGATTGAACTATTGCCGGGTACCTCTCCTGTCTCCATTTCCCCGTACCGGATGGCACCAGCAGAGTTAAAGGAATTAAAGACGCAGTTGGAAGATTTGGTGAACAGAGGATTTATCAGACCCAGTGTCTCTCTGTGGGGTGCACCAGTATTATTCGTGAAGAAGAAGGACGGCACACTTCGATTGTGCATCGACTATAGACAGCTAAATCGGGTCACAGTGAAGAATCGATATCCATTGCCGCGGATTGATGATTTGTTCGACCAGCTGCAAGGAGCATCAGTGTTTTCAAAGATCGATTTGCGATCTGGTTACCATCAGCTGACGTGTCGAAGACAGCTTTTCGCTCACGCTACGGCCATTATGAATTTTTGGTGATGCCGTTTGGTGTGACTAACGTTCCAGCTATGTTCATAGACCTTATGAATAGAGTGTTCCAGGAGTACTTAGATCAATTTGTCATTGTGTTCATAGATGACATCTTGGTTTATTCCAAGTCAGAAGAAGAGCATTTGTTGGGTGGAATTCGAAAGTTCTCGATGAATTGGGTGTATTGGTTGCTTGGGTGGTACTGTAATGTGTGAATGTTTGCTGGTCAGAGTTGTGATTAAGGGGGAATGGTTGTGAGTTTATGGAGTGGTTAAATTGTTCAATTGTAGAGGAGTGTTGAGTGGTAATTGTGAGAGGGTCCTTTAGGTTTTAATTTCAGTTTTAGTTTTTGATCACTTGAATTCAGATTAGCTTACGGTTCTATGACTGCCTTATGTGTATAGGTGATATTGCGGCAGCTGAGAAAGGCAAAGGTGTCGCTGGTACGTCGTTAGCGCGACAAGAGGTGGGAGTTTAAGTTTCATCTGCATATGCGTACTGGTTGATTTGTTTAATTAAAATTGGATTGCATGGTTTGATTTGAATAGAGGCATTGCTGGTACTCTGATAACTAATCATGTTAGACTCATATAAATGCTTGTCATGCTTTGGAACGCATTAAATATATGTTCAAAATTAAGCATGATGGCTGTGTGATGTGCATTGTGTTGCCATGAGTGGATTGCTGCTTGTAACTGAGTGTGTGGCAACACAAGGGAGACTTGTTAAAAATGTGAGATCGGCCTGATGTGGAACGGTATAAATACATAACATGAATTACAAGTTTTTCTTAAACAATGTAGTATAAGTATTTTCTTAGGGATTTACTGGAATTGATGAACTATGCTTGATCAAGCTAGGTAAGTATATGGGGATCCCAGCTGAGGGGACAATTGCTTACCTTGGAGGGTTATGGAGGATATATCTGTATGAATGGTTACTCAAGTGCATTATAAACGATCAGTTCTCAAGTAGTGAAGTTGGACCGACTAGAATGCCGTCGGCTGACACTACATGTCCCAAAAATCCAACTTCACGCAACCAGAATTCATACTTAGAAAATTTGGCATATAATTGCCGAGTTCGAAGTATGTCTAACACAGTCTTTAAATGCAACAAAAGCTCCTCTTCTGACTTGGAATAAACCAAGATGTCATCTATGAACACAATGACAAATTGATCTAAGTACTCCTGGAACACTCTGTTCATAAGGTCCATGAACATAGCTGGAGCGTTAGTCACACCAAACGGCATCACCAAAAATTCATAATGGCCGTAGCGTGAGAGAAAAGCTGTCTTCGAAAAGTCAGCTTCGCGAACCCTCAGCTGATGGTAACCAGATCGAAATCGATCTTTGAAAACACTGATGCTCCTTGCAGCTGGTCAAACAAATCATCAATCTGCGGCAATGGATATCGATTCTTCACTGTGACCCGATTTAGCTGTCTATAGTCGATGCACAATCGAAGTGTGTCGACTTTCTTCTTCACGAATAATACTGGTGCACCCCACGGAGAGACACTGGGTCTGATAAACCCTCTGTTCACCAAATCTTCCAACTGCGTCTTTAATTCCTTTAACTCTGCTGGTGCCATCCGGTACGGGGAAATGGAGACAGGAGAGGTACCCGACAATAGTTAAATCTCGAACTCGATCTCCCTCTCCGGTGGTAAACCTGTTACTTCTTCAGGAAATACATCGGGATAGTCTTTCACAACGGGCACACTACTCAATTCCGGGAATTTGGCTGTTACATCACGAACATGTGCCAAGAATGCTACATAACCCTTGTTGATCATTTGTCCTGCACTCATCCACGAGATCACACAAGATGGAACTACTCTCCGATCACCGACAAAACAGAATTCTGTACCATCGGGCAAACTGAACCATACTTTCTTCGTGAAAACAATCCACTCGTGCTCTGTACTTGGCCAAACAATCCACACCCAAAATGACGTCCACTTCTCTGATATCCAATGGAACCAAGTCTACTTCAACCTCTGCACTACCCATCTTCAAAATACAATTCAGATACACTGTGCTACAACCCCGTTGTTCACCTAATGGAGTCAAAACCGTTATGGGTGGTTCTAGGGGTGAAAATTTCCTATCTGCACTCCTAATTACTCTAGGACTGACAAAAGATCTATTCGCTCCAGGGTCTATTAATACTCTAGCAGGAATGGAAAAAACAGTAAGCGTACCTGTCACAACGTCAGGGTTGGCGCTTGGCTCCGTTTCTACCAAAGTAAACAAACGTGCCTGTGGCCTTTGCTGTGGTCGATACTGTGACTGACCTGTGATCTCGCTACCAGATGGTCATCCTGTTTGTAGTCTGTTCTGTGGTCTGGAGGATCTCTGTGAGCCCATATGACTCACACCAAACCTTTGTGCTACTGGCACTGGCATCACTGGAGCTCTTGGATGATATGTCATGGTTCGCGGTGCTTCTCCTCTAGGACACTCTCTCGCCATATGCCCAAACTGATTACAATTGAAACAGCGAGCTGGATGTGGACATGGTGGGAGGTGGAATTCTCTACAATTCGGACACCTGAGATACGATGATGGTCTACTGGAACTTAATGTTGACTGAGCTGGTTGTGCCTTATTCACAAAGGAAGATGTTCCCTGTGATCGAGTCGGTTCAGTAAAGTAAGGAGTAAACCTCTTGTTTACAGGCCTCTTGTCAAACCTCCCACTATGTCTCGCAGAATCCCTCCGAGGGACAAATTCCCACGGTCTACCAACCTGATACTTCTGTCCTCGAGCAATAGTTTCAGACTTAACAGCTTCCACCACTAACTTCTCGAAGTCTGTGCTTGTGTTTGGACCCATGATAGTCCGAATATTATGATTCAGACCTTGCTCAAATCGACTAGCCAAAATTCTCATATCTTGTTCCAATTCCGGCACGAAATGAGTTAATGCCCGAAATTCCGTTTCATATTCGGCCACTGTCTTGTTTTCTTGTCGTAACATATAGAACTCAGACCATTTGTCATCCTGGAAATGTGGCGGGAAAAATCATTGATCAAACTCATGTTTGAATTCCCCCCATGTGGGACGTCCCCCATATCGATTCCTGATGGTACTCCACCAGGTAGCCGCATCTCGTTCCAGCAAACGAGTAGCCAAGATCGTCCTCTCTTCATCAGATACTCGCAAGTCTTGGGCAGTAAGCACAATTTTATCTTTCCACTTCCTGGCCACCATTGCATCGCTGGAGCCATAAAAACTTTCACAACCCAAATATCTGGCTTCTTTCAGCAGCTTTGACACCAAAAGTGGTAGCCTAGCACCCTGAAAGTCCTGTGCTTCCTGTTGTACTTCAGGCTGATATGGTACCTGTACCTGTGGCTGTGCAGCTGCAGTTTGCATCATTTGTATCGTTTGCTGCATCTGACTCAACGTCGTTTGTAACGCCGTCAACACCTGTACTAAGGCAAAATCCTGAGCTGCAGGTGCTGTCTGTCCTGCCTGTGTCTGATGCGCTTCAACTGCTGGTCCATTAGCATCGTACCTCTCATCAACCCCTACTGCTTGCACTCGGCGTGTCGGTCTCCTAACCTTCTTCTTAGGTGCCATCTAATCTCACTGAACACACAACCATAGTACAAACCTAGAATCAACACAACTAATAAGAACTAGACCGCCGCCGGTAAATGGGAACCTGACCGCCGTGCAACCCCGATCGACCCAACGGGTGGATCAATCGGAACCACACAAGGCTTACTGTAAAATCATTTCCAAATCTTGAAACTTTCCATTGAAATTGAAGCATGGCATGTTATTATAAAAACTCGGCAAAATCAACAACGGAATTATTAGCGGAAGTCTTTTATCTCACACATATCAACCCACGATATAATTCTGTCACACATTTCACATAATATCGCACTGTCATTTAAACTTATGCAGTATAAAATTTAAATCCCAGATTCACACGTTTAGCATACATATGCACATGTCTAGTGTGTACCTACAACACAAATAATGCCGAGTGTCCAAAATGTGTGGAGTACAATGTCCAGCCCTACGACTAACAATGGAATAGTAACCTGGAAGCTGAACTGCTTGTCTCTCAATTTAGCCCTGGGAAAAATAAAGGGAGGGGGTGAGATCAAAGGACCTCAGTGGGAGTACCGCGTCATAAGCACAACGTGGGAATAGAGGCAATTACTAAATCAGTTTACAAACCAAGTACGTAACACAATTGAGTCTCATGCTCATATATACACATAACGAAATCCACAATGCACAATGCACGACGCGTGATTATCAAAACATTATGCAATGGCTAATATGCCCAAAACCTACCGGAGCAGACACAAACCACTTCTGAATAATCCCCGCTAAAGGATCACCTGGAAGCCCATTCATGGTTTTAATTTAAAAGTTACATATGTATTCAAACCCCTACCATCAAGGTTGTCCGAAACTGAATGGAGAAATCAAATTATCAGATTCCATCTTAGTTTCGTAGATACATGCATATAGCATTATGAGAACTGATCGTTTATAGTGCACTTGAGGAACCATTCATACAGATATATCCTCCATAACCCTCCAAGGTAAGCAACTGTCCCCTCAGCTGGGATCCCCATATACTTACCTAGCTCGATCAAGCATAGTTCGTCAATTCCAGAAAATCCTTAAGAAAATACTTATACTACATTGTTTAGGAAAAACTTGTAATGCATGCTATGTATTTATACCGCTCCACATCAGGCCGATCTCAAATTTTTAACAAGTCTCCCTTGTGTTGCCACACACTCAGTTACAAGCAGCAATCCACTCATGGCAACACAATGCACATCACACAGCCATCATGCTTAGTTTTGAACATATATTTAATGCGTTCCAAAGCATGACAAGCATTCATATGAGTCTAACATGATTAGTTATCAGAGTACCAGCAATGCCTCTATTCAAATCAAACCATGCAATCCAATTTTAATTAAACAAATCAACCAGTACGCATATGCAGATGACACTTAAACTCCCACCTCTTGTCGTGCTGACGACGTACCAGCGACACCTTTGCCTTTCTCAGCTGCCGCAATATCACCTATAGACATAAGGCAGTCATAGAACCGTAAGCTAATCTGAATTCAAGTGATCAGAAACTAAAACTGAAATTAAAACCTAAAAGACCCTCTCACAACTACCACTCAACACTCCTCTGCAATTGAACAATTTAACCACTCCATAAACTCACAACCATTCCTCCTTAATCTCAACTCTGACCAGAAAACATTCACACATTACAGTACCACCCAAGCAACCAATACACCCAATTCATCGAGAACTTTCGAATTCCACCCTCTGACACTATTCATCCGAGAATTACACAAAGCTTTCAGGGTGTTTCCAGACACAATCATTCACTAAATTAGCTCAGCAACATTACTAGCTACCTAAAAAAACTAACTTAGAAGCATGGAAGCAAGAATTAAACCACTTACCAGTAAACTCTCAATTTTCGTCCAGAATGAAAACAGTGTAGAAATCACTCCTACCCACCAAACTACCAGTGGAAACGTGTTGAAAACACGGGGGAAGTGTTAGGGTATGATCCCCTAACGATTTATGAGGTAAAACTGAGTTGAAGGTGAATGTTGGTACTCTTGGATGGTGGAGAGGAAAGAAAAATGGGGAAAGGCATTTAGGGCAGATGAAATGAATGGTATGCTGGGTTTAATGCACAAATGGCAAGATTTGGCAAGAATTAAGTGTAACTAATGGGTTAGCTAGTATATGAGCTGACACAATGGATTTGGGCTGAGATTGAATTGGGATAAATCCTAAGGTCTACCAAGTATAGAAATTCTAATTTCACAGCCCGTATCATTCCAAATGACCCAAATAAAATTTTGCGTAACAAGACGGGCGTCTGGGATTTCGGTTAATCAATTGGGCTTACAAATAGTATTTGGGCTCGATGAACAGTATTTGGGCTCGATGAATAGTAATCAACCCAAAAATTCATGGTCACTCAAAACGGGTCATAATCTGTCAAATTCCAATTTTCACTGACTCAATCCTCAATCACGCATTATAACGTACTCTCGATCACACCTAGACACCCTAAAACACTCAAACACGCTAAGGACTCCCTAAGGCTGAGGTACCCAACGTAAGAAAAAATTTACGAATCGAATATGCACTCTATCGTAAGCTACTCTCAGAAGGGTGAGGTCTCACATTTGCGATATGTTTTCGTAAAACAAGAGTACCAAATATAAATATTTTCTAGGCACTGTACCGATTGGAATTGACAGTAAAGCTTGATCAAGTTAGGTAAGTATATGGAGTCCTTATAGAGAGGACAGTTGCTTACCTTGGAGAGGTATGGTTGGATATATGTATGTATATTGAGTGCTGTGTGCATTATGAAGGAAAAAGCCTTACAAATGCTTCATATATATATCTTACGACGTTATATCTACTTGTGCTCAAAATTGAATGTGATAGCTTGTGTTTCTCCATTCAATTTTGGACAATACTGATGGTGGGGTTTTGTTTATATATATGTTACAACTGAAAACCATCAGTAGGCTTTTAGGTAACCCTTTAGCTGGGGTTACGTGAAAGTGGTTTGTGTTCACCTCGTTATGTTTTGGGCATAGTAGCCAAATATTAAAGCTGTGATTTATGAATCTCTTGTATTTATTTTCCTTATGCCGTTTGGTGTGTGCACTTAGGATGGATATATAGAAGAACATGGATTGTAATGGTTTGAATAAATGTTTGATACTATGATTTGGTTTTGTCTCCATTCCACCGTTTATGCTTATGACGCGGTAACTTTCACTGAGGTCCTGGATCTCACCCCAGACCTCCCGATTTCCAGTAAGGATCCCGATGATGTTCACACCCTTTTGCAACCCCTGAATGAGTGTTTTTAACCCCGAAAAGTCTTCTTTTGAGTGTGATGAATTGTGCTATGTGTTGTGCAATATGTTTTCGTAAAACAAGAGTACCAAATATAAATATTTTCTAGGCACTGTACCGATTGGAATTGACAGTAAAGCTTGATCAAGTTAGGTAAGTATATGGAGTCCTTATAGAGAGGACAGTTGCTTACCTTGGAGAGGTATGGTTGGATATATGTATGTATATTGAGTGCTGTGTGCACTATGAAGGAAAAGGCCTTACAAATGCTTCATATATATATCTTACGACGTTATATCTACGTGTGCTCAAAATTGAATGTGATAGCTTGTGTTTCTCCATTCAATTTTGGACAATACTGATGGTGGGGTTTTGTTTATATATATGTTACAACTGAAAACCATCAGTAGGCTTTTAGGTAACCCTTTAGCTGGGTTACGTGAAAGTGGTTTGTGTTCACCTCGTTATGGTTTGGGCATAATAGCCAAATATTAAAGCTGTAATTTATGAATCTCTTGTATTTATTTTCCTTATGTCGTTTGGTGTGTGCACTTAGGATGAATATATAGAAGAACATGGATTGTAATGGTTTGAATAAATGTTTGGTACTATGATTTGGTTTTGTCTCCATTCCA
>JAEPBF010000152.1:0-53770 GCA_019739055.1 Passiflora organensis | reverse complement strand
GTGTAGTGTGACGTCACCTAAAATCCTCAGGTTGGTTTTCAGGCTCATCTTGCTTAACTTGTTGCTGTTCGGTCTGAATCTCAGACCTACCCCTTTGGTCCCTTTGTTGCCTCGAGCGTGCCATACTACTCGATTACACCTTTATTACTCAACATATACTAAATACAATACTAGTAAAAGAAGTGATACCTGGTGGAGAGACATGCACCGGACGATACGCATATGCTGGAAAACAAAATACAGAGTTTTTTGGAAATCACATGCACACATGCAATGCACACTAGGCAATTACATCAACACTCATAGAAATCGTCATCAAACATCAAGCAAGTATAGACTCACACATCATACACATCACCATACACATGTATACTGTGAGACCCCGCCCTTTTCAAGTGCTGAGTCAGCGTGTTGGTGGGACCTGAGTGTCAACCGAGGATGTATTTAAAGCCCATAGTGTGTTTAGATGTGTCGTGTGAGTGGTTTAGTGCGTTGGTTTAGGGTAGAGTCGGTGGAAAACCGCCGAGCTGATTTCTTTGAGCCCGTTACTATTCATCGAGCCCAAATATCTAATTGTGAGCCCATTTACTCAAACACAAGCCCAATTAAGCCATTTGACGTTTTAAAAATACTTCCGAGCTTCACACGTATTTTATCGAGTTTTCGTTTGATCGTTGGGCTATTTCTTTGCAGGTTTGGGCCTGCAACTTAGCTCAATCCTTTGGTTTAATTTTTCAGCCCAAACTTTAGCCTATAAATACCCAAGTTTAAGTCTGAAACCTCATTTCCTCCTTCCCCTTTCTCTCTCTTGTTGCTTATTCCCGATTTTCCTCTCCCTTCTCTCTACAAACCTACACAAATCTTTCCTTCACCAAAATTTTCACCAGAATTTGATAGGTTATTGTTACCCTATCACTTCCCCTTCTTTTCCCTTGGTTCTCCACTTGTTAGGAGTCCTAGAAGGGTGTTTTCTGGGTTTTACTTAAGGTCGAGTTTGGTGCTTTTGGAGGTAAGTTGTGATTTCTGGTTCTTCAAGTTAAATTCTTGGTTGTTTGATGTTTCTGGTGTTGTTCTTAGCCTACCCTGATGTTCTTTTCTGGTTTAATGCTTTGTAGAGTTTGGTTTGAGATTCTGGAAATTGGTATGTGTGTGATCATTTTAGGGATTTGATGAATTGGTTGTTGTTGACTGATTATTGTGCTTGAGGATTGTTGTTTGAGTTGAGTGGCTTGGAATGTGAGTTTTTTGCAGCAATGATGGGGTGGTACACCTCTGTTTCAGAAGGTTTTGTTTTAGAGGTTAGAATTCTGGTTTGTTTTGGGATTGAGATTAAGAGGCATTGGTGATGCCTAAGGTTGTTGTAGAGTGTTGTGAGTGTGTCTTTTAGGTGAGTGTGTGCTAAGGGTCCTTAGGTTGTATTTTGTTAATTTTTGTGCCCTGTTTTTCCCTTAGTTTATGTCTGTGATTTAATATCTGATAGGTGGTGGTTTGGCTCTCGACAAAGGCAAAGGTATCGCCGGAGAGTCTACGCGTCAAGAGGTGGGAGTTTACGTTTCATACGTGTATACGAAATGTTTGATTTCGGTAAGCTAAAATGTGACTTACATGATTTGTTTTGAATAAAGGCTTGACTGGAAAATACAGTTCTGAAATCATGCTAGAATCATACGCTTGTGTGCCATGATTTATGCATAAAACGTTACTTTAAAATGCTATGCACGTATGCTTGTCAATGCATTGGATGTTGGGCAATTGGTGATGTGTTTGTTGCTGGATTTTCATCCCAAGTGAGAGTGTTTTTATACAGACTTTGAATTTGATATGTAATCCATTCCTTCTTATGTTGGTTGAGGTTTTATTCTGAGTGGAATGTGGTGTTTTGTTGATGTCAAACACAAGAAGATTTTCTGGAAAAATATTCTGGAAAAACTCAGTTTTGTTCAGTCTTTAAATTGGATATGTAATCCATTCAATTGTGTTGGTTGAGGATTCTTTCTGAGGGGAATTTGGTATTAGGTGAGTGTCAAACACAAAGGAAAGGTTCTGGAAAAATATTTCTGGAAAAAAATCCAGGTTTTGATCAGTCTCGTATATTTCTGGAAAAATATTTTGTATTTTGCCGTAAGCTGGAAATACTCCAAATTTGTTCCGATTGATGCCCAATGTCGTGTAATTTTCGTATGATGCATCTGTGATTTGAAATTTATGATTTTTAAGTGTGTTTACATGAAAGAACGTCCCTTGTTGGGACTGATTGATTGAGTATACGATTGTAATTTTCGTATGATGCATCTGTGATTTGAAATTTATGATTTTTAAGTGTGTTTACATGAAAGAACGTCCCTTGTTGGGACTGATTGATTGAGTATACGATTGTAATTTTCCTACATACGAACTATACACGTATTTTCTAGGAAAATTGTGGAATTGACGGACGCAGCTAATTGATCAATCAGGGTAAGTAATTGGAAGGATTCCCAGGTAAAGGGGAATGGTTACTTACTGTTGTGGAGGGTTACGGAGGAAATTGATTGTGTGCCTAGCTGAGTGACGACTAGCAGGACACGTTGGACCCAAAGGGTCATTTACTGGTATAATGTTCTATGCATGCATGCTGAGTAATTGAATGTGATAGATGATTTGCTCCATTTAATTACATATAACATTGATGGTAAGGGGTATTTCTGAATATTATTATGTTTTGACGAAATGGAATTAAAACCATCAATGGGCTTTGCGCTACCTTTTAGCGGGGGTAGTCCGAAAGCAATCAATGTCTGCCCCGTTAGTTTTAGACGTATTAGTCCGACTGATTCTGATAAATGTGGATTTTAAAATGCATAAGATTTTGTCTGTATGGTCATTTATGCATTTCTGGAATTTATTGTGGTTATATGCATTATAGCGAGCATGGATGATTAAATGAATTTTCTGATCACGTATGTTTAAAAAAAAGATTTGGTTATGCCTCTATTCCCACGGCTACGTGTATGACGCTGTAACTTCCACTGAGATTTTATTATCTCACCCCCCTCTTTTCCCCTTTTCAGGGCTAGTACGTGATCATCTAGACGTTGTCGGAGAGGTTTAGTCCCGATGTCTTTCTATAGGTCTGGACTATGCATTCACACGTTTTGGAGACTCGGCATGCTTTGTAATTATTGTTTTATGAGCATACAGGCTTGTGTTGGATTTCATTTTCTGAATTGCACTCGTTGTGGATTTATTTTCGGTTATGTTTATGATTATGCATGTATGATTCACATGACTAATTTATGAGTTGGTTGGAATGCCATGGGCACGTGTTAGTCCATTTGGGCTTGTGAGTTATGGTTTCGCAGATTAAAGACTTCCGCTGATTTTTATATGACTCCATTGAATGTTTAAGCCGAGTTTAAATTGAAACGTGCTATGCTCCAATTTAATTTATAAAACTTCAAATTTATACGTAATTATGGGTTTGTGATTTGTAAGATTAAATTAAACCTTGCATGACTTCGATTGATTCACGTGTTGGGTCCATCGAGGCTACGCGGTGGTGAGGTTCCCATTTACCGGGAACGGGTCCTCACAGATACACATTCGGTAATGACAGAAAACATATGAAGGCATATGAAAAACAGCATATTAGTTTATTATTCCTATCATTTAAACCTTACAACTTAATCCCATTCCCTTTCAATATTAGTCCCTAGGTGAGTGAGTTCTTACCTGAAATCACCACCTGAAATCACCAAAATCCACAAATAAGTTAGCATATAACAAATTATATTCCCTAAACCACGCTCCGCTACCACAATTGTAACGACCCTAATTCCTAAACCATTATTAATTGCTCCTATTAAGGTCATTACCGCCGTGAAACCCAAATAAGTCTCAGCGACACCTAAGATCTATTAGAATTTCACAAGGCTACTCATATGATACCGATTTTAAGCTTATTTATTTTGTTGCTTATCAGTCAATTGGAGCATGCTATTGGGCACATGTTCTGGTAACATACGAAGTAAATAAAATCATCAGCGGAAGTCTTAAATCAATCCATTGGGTTCATAACACACAAGTCCCATAGGGATCCAAATAACCAGCAAGCAATTCATCAACAATTTCCGGAAATAGCAAGCCAAATGAATGCTTAAACATAAACCAGAATATCATCCAATCTTTCAAGTTATTTGCGCATGTAACAGGTAAGTGCTTATGATGTGATATTGCCCCGCCATGCAGCCTTGATCTCACACACTGGTACCACAAACAGAGGGTGTACCTAAGCCTGAAAAATGGTAAAAACAACAGGATGAGATTACAAGAATCTCAGTAGGGTCGCAGCATCATAAGATCTACAGAATTCTTAAACATAAATCTCCCGAATTCACATAAGATCATTCCCTAAACAATTAAGGGATCACGCAATTCAACAATAAACATAAAGAGGTTAAGGCCGTGATCATGGCTGAGGGAGGACCACACTTGCGAAAGTTCAGAAGTACACAGGTAGGTGAAATACAACAAAATCACACTCAATGATGAAGAAAGGTCATCCCCTTCCACCTGTGTTGTCCAAGACTTACTGCACAAAAGGTAGATGGTTAACACACAAACTAATCAGTAAGCCTTTCACCTTATCCTCGCAAGGACAAGTCGACTAGCCCCACATGGAACAAGTCTTCCCTTAGTCGCAACTAGGGCATCCCCAAATCACACAGATATGGGCTTCCTGTTTCGCAAGACAGGGATCCGGCCACCCAGGACAGATATCCAGCGTGCACTTGCTGGTTCACCTCCCATACAACTCCCACAAACCGATAAGAACCTCTCCTCTCCCTAGGAGCATCAGTTCTTACCCTGCGTGGCCATCGGAACAGGATCCTGACACACAAAACACGTACAAGCACACACAGGCAAGTACAAAGCATAATACCATAACAGGGTATTCTCAATCACGTCAGGAAATAATCAACACATCCAATTCATATAACAATAGCATCCCAGGCACTCAATTCCTAACTCAGGGGTTCTATACAGCCTAGGTGATTCATATCTCATTCCGGATTTCATATTCTCACCATATAATCCAATCACAAACATTACAACAAGGCAGGTAACAAAAACATCAGATAAGAGCGGGGGTTTCTGGAGAAACCGATGAGGCATAGATCCTACCTCTCTTGTCTCTGAACAATAAGCTAATCCTTTGCCTTTATTAAGTAAATCCGAACCACCTATAATATCACCAGGCAAAGACAAGAACAAACTAAGCATGCATATTCAATAATCAATTGAATACCTTATTTCCTTACCAATATCACTCACCAAACCTATCAGAAAACCAGTGATCAGAAATCTCAGGTGTCTCCCCCTTGGATGTGTGATGTGATAGCCAGGAACTTATCAAGATTCAACCTGAATTTACCATTCCAATTAACTATGCAAAACCTATTGCTAAAAGTAGGGCATAAGACGATTTCGTCTCGACTTACAACGAAATATTTACATAAACCCTTCGATTTATACATTAATAGAAATAGGATGAAAAGAGCTTTCCAAGGACATATTATTTGCAGGATTCCAACAAACGAGTAGAAAGTTACGCTATCTTGAAGTTCAAGAAGATTTGGCGAAAACCTAATTCGGCCGTCAATTTTCAAAGTAACATTAAACAATGAAATACTAACCTTCTGACAAAAAACGAAATATGGTTGGAAAGAGGATGAACCGAGCTTTCCAAAAAGCTATTACTCGCAGAGATCCAACGAACTATGAGTGAGTTATTCTGGTTTGAAGTTTCTGCAAATTATGGTGGCTATAGGGTGGTAAAGGGTTTTAAGCCTATACGAAATTTGTAGGTTTTCTATGAATAATTCTTTGTGAGGTTGGCTTCCTATTTATAATGAATGGGTATAGAATTATGATTACTACTTTAATCAGTTTATCTAAATAGGATAATTTACTAGATAACTAAACTCTAAACTCTTTAATTATCTTCTCCTATTTTTAGGAACTTTAATCTATAAGGCAACTATCTAGCCTTAAGGATGATTCCTAAGGCAATTACTCATCTAAAAGAACCTAGATCTCAAGGAATTAGAAACAAAATAATTTACTAAACAATCTTACCAATTTCGGTCATCACACATCCTTTTCTTCAGGGGCAAAATCGTCTTTTCACCTGCACTGGCTTCTGGACTTCTAGAACTCAAAATTCGGGGTCTTACAGTAAGTGGAGAGGTGTGTTTTAGCTGGAGAAGGAGAGAAAAATTCTAGTGGGAGGGCCAGGAAATGATGCTTAATCAAGTGTGTTAGGGGAAGGTTGAAGTTTGAATTAATCATGTGTGTAATGTCTAGTTTGGTGGGTTAATTAACCAATATAAAACAAACAAAAAGTCAAAAGAATCACCACCAGGAGAGGAATTCCGACTTTAACTTGAAAGGAAAAGCATTAGGTATGAAAATGGCAGACAACTTTTGATTTAGAATGTGGCCTACACAAAAGGTTAAACATGTGAAGGCAGATTTGAACAATAATGGCACAACTAGACACTCAACTTGTATAAACACATAAGGGACCCAAATTATGGCTGTATGTGATGTGGATCCTGAGGTAAGTATGGTAAGGTAATGTAGGTTTAATCCAGATGAAAATCTTATGTAATTACCCACTGTAATTGCTGAGTTACGATACGGTAAAAAAATCAGGGATTTACGGTGATCAATTGTTTTTGTGACTGGTGTAATCTGATTTTACTCTATGATGATTGTCTAATTACATGGCCAATTTAATCAATGTAGAATGAGTACATTGGGACTTAGGAAATTTCCAAATGGACTTGGGCCTTGGGAATTGTAATTGGACCGAAAATATGAAGATAGGAATCAATTACGGTCAACAACAGTTTTACAATCGGACAATTCGTAAAACTGCGTCATATAAGTAGTTTATATTTATGTTAATTGAGATGTTACATTGCCAAGAATCTAATTACTCACTTTTACCTTTCATAGGGTTACTCAGGTGTCTAAGGTTCACTCAGGTCCATCTAAATCGTAAAATGTTACCGTCACACGGTAAACAAAACTCATCAGGAGTCCTCGACGGGGTAAAACTCGGGGACTTACCAAACTAATACGGTAGAAATGGATACAGCAAAAATTTAGGCATTGCCGAAATGACTCGTACGGGCGTCGAATTCATTAGCTAATAGGTCTAGTACATATCTAACACTCGAAAATGCTGAAAAATAACTTATACAATAAAAATAAAAAGGAAGAATAACTGATGAAAACCTCTAAAAGAACGAATTCTCACAACCTCTCCTCCTTACAAGAATTTCGTCCCCGAAATTCACATATCTGATTTGAACAGGTTTGGGTAACGTCGTCGCATTGACTCCTCCGTCTCCCAGCTTTCCTCCTCAAAAGAACCGTTACGCCAAGTCACATGAACCATTAGAACGGTTCGTCGGCGAAACTGCTTCTCCATACGATCCACAATTGCCACAGGCTGAACGGGAAATGACAAGTCACTTAGTGACCTCTACTGGCGGATGCGCCAACACATCCGAAGGGTCGGGAACATATTTCCGTAGCATAGATACGTGAAACACACTGTGGATCCTCTCCATATCCGGCGGCAACTCTAGTCGGTACGCCACTGGTCCCACCCACTCGATGATAAGGAACTAGCCAATGTACCTCGGTGTTAACTTGCCTCGTTGCTGAAAACGAAGCACACCACGCCACGGAGCAACTTTGAGAAAGACTCGGTCTCCAACCTCGAACTCAAGCTCACGTCGTCGATGATCGGCATAACTCTTCTGCCTATCCTGAGCTGCTCTCAGCCTCTGACGAATCTGTACGAGCTGCTCGGTTGCCTGGTCAATCAACTCGGGATTATCAAGACGCCTCTCACCGACTTCATCCCAGCATAATGGTGTCCGACATCGCCTCCCGTACAAAGCCTCATACGGTGCCATACCGATACTAACCTAGAAACTGTTGTTGTATGCAAACTCCACCAATGGAAGACAACGGTCCCAAGTAGTCTCTCGGTCTAAAGCACAAGCTCGTAACATATCCTCCAATGTCTGGATCGTGCGTTCCGATTGACCATCCGTCTGAGGGTGAAAAGCTGTACTAAAATTCAGCTTTGTACCCAAGGCACTATGTAATTTTGGGACGTAAATCTTGGATCACGATCGGAGACAATCGACACCGGCACTCCATGCAATCGGATAATCTCGTCCATGTATCTTGATGCCAGACGCTCGGGTGTATCTGTCACTCGAATCGGTAGAAAATGGGCAGACTTGGTTAATCTGTCCACGATCACCCAAACAGCATCAAAACCTCGCGGTGTCCTCGGTAATCCCACAACAAAATCCATCGTTACGTGCTCCCACTTCCACTCAGGGATCGGAAGTGATTGTAACTTATCCGCTGGTCGTTGATGCTCAGCCTTGACCTGCTGACACACCAAACAACGGGATACAAACTCAGCAATATGTCTCTTCATATCGGACCACCAGTACTGGTGTCGTAAATCACGGTACATTTTGGTGCTTCCGGGGTGAATGGAAAATGCCGAATTGTGAGCTTCCTCCATAATCAACTGTCTCAAACTATCATCATGCGGCACACATACACGGCCTCGAAAAGTAAGAATGCCATCATCACGAACACCGAACTCGCTGACTGAATCACCGGCATCGGGATTGTCTGACTGACTCCCCACACGAACTAAACTCGGATCCACTGATTGCTTATTCCGATTAGTCTCTAAGAGAGTGGGTCTGACCACAATCTGAGCTAGCAAAGCTCCCTTCTTATCATAATCCAACTTCACTCTAGAAGATCTCATGGACAGTAACATCGGCATGTACTCAGCTCGAACATATGCTAAGGAAGATGATGTCTTCCTGCTCAAAGCATCTGCTACGACGTTGGCCTTTCCGGGATGTTACTCAATCACCAATTCGTAATCATGGGTAGGATAGTTACACTCGTGCGGTCTCAACTGTCACGAAGCATAGGCGACTACTTTCCCATCTTGCATCAGAACACAACCCAAACCGTTCTTCGATGCATCACTGTACACCACGTAACCTTTTCTAGTGATAGGCAAGGTCAAGACTGGTGCGGTTACCAAACGGGACTTCAATTCAGCAAAACTCTTCTCACACTGTTCTGACCAAACGAACGGAGTACCCTTACGTGTCAATCGTGTCAATGGGCCTGCCAATAGTGAGAAGTCCTAAACAAACCTTCGATAATAACCGGCTAAACCAAGGAAACTGCGTATCTCGGTCACACTCCGGGGAGGCTCCCATGCAACAACGGCTTCCACCTTCTTGGGATCAACATGCACACCTCTGACAGATACTACATGTCCCAAGAAACTCACCTCGGGTAACCAGAATTCACACTTTGAGAACTTGGCATACAACTGTTGTGCTCGTAGAATGCCAAGAATAGTCCTCAAATGGTTGGCATGTTCCTCCTTCGACTTCGAATAAATCAGGATGTCATCAATGAAAACAATGACAAACTGATCAAGGAACTCACGGAATACCCGGTTCATCAGGTCCATGAAAAATGCTGGTGCATTCGTTAACCCAAACGGCATCACCAAAAACTCATAATGGCCGTATCGTGACCTGAATGCAGTCTTTGGGACATTAGACTCCCGAACTCTCAACTGATGGTAACCTGTCCTCAGGTCAATCTTTGAGAAAACTGCGGCTCCCTGCAACTGATCAAATAAATCGTCAATATGAGGCAACGGATACTTGTTTTTTATGGTCATCCGGTTCAACTGACGATAATCTATGCACAGTCTTAACGAACCGTCTTTCTTCTTAACGAACAAGACCGGTGCTCCCCAAGGTGATACACTCGGACGGATAAAGCCTCGATCAACAAGCTCCTCTAACTGAATCTTCAGCTCTCTCTTCTCTGCTGGTGCCATACGATATGGGGGAATAGAAATCGGAGTAGTGCCCGTCAATAACTCGATCTCACGAACGGGTGGCAAACCGGTAATATCATCGGGAAACACGTCTGGAAAATCAAGAACAATAGGAACTTCCTCCAACTTTGGCGGTTCAGCCTGGATCTCACGAACATGGGCTAGAAATGCAACACAACCTTTGCTGATCATTTTTTGTGCGCGAAGACCCGAAATAAGGCAGTTCAAAATGACTCGTCGATCGCCCTCGAAACAGAATTCAGTTCCGTCGGGAAGACTGAACCACACCTTCTTCGAATGACACTCCATCCTTGCTCGATATCGAGATAAGCAATCCATGCCAAGGATAATATCAAGCTCCAGCATGTAGAGCGGAATCAAATCAACCTCGATCGCGATCGTCCCCATACGTAGTTCACAAGCAAACAATACATGATCACACGTCAACTGCTGTCCTAGTGGTGTCCAGACTACCATCGGGGGCTCAAGTAATGATAATTGTAACGACCCTAATTCCTAACTATTATTAATTGCTCCCATTAAGGTCATTACCGCCGTGAAACCCAAATAAGCCTAACAAACACCTAAGACCTATTTGAATTCCACAAGGCTAATCTTAAAATTTCCGATTTTATGCTTGTTAATCTTATTGCTTATCAACAATTGGAGCATGATATTGGACATATGTTCTGGTATCATACGGAGTAAATAAAACATCAGCGGAAGTCTTAAATTAATCCATTGGGTTCATAACACACAAGTCCCATAGGGATCCAAATAAACAACAAGAAATCTTCCAACAACTTTCGGAAATAGCAAGCAAGGAAGAGTGCTAAAAATAAACCAGAATGTTGCCCAATCATATGTTATATGCGCAAGTAACAAGTTTTAAAATGTGATGCGATATCGTCCCGCCATGCAGCCTTGATCTCACACACTGGTACCACGAACAGTGAATGTACCTAAGCCTGAAAAATGGTAAAAACAACGGTTTGAGATTACAAGAATCTCAGTAGGGTCACAGCATCATAAGATCTGCAGAATCCCTAAACACAAATCTTCCAAATCACATAAGATCATTCCCTAAACAACTAAAGGGATCACACAATTCAACAATAAACCAAAAGAAGGTTAAGGCCGAGATTATGGCTAAGGGAGGACTACAAACACTTCTGAAAGGTCAGAAGTACACAGGCAGGTGAAACACATCAGAATTGCCCTCGGCAATGAGTAAGAAAGGCCATCCCCTTCCACCTGTGTTGTCCAAGACTTACTCCACAAAGGGTAAATGGTTAACACACAAACTAATCAGTAAGCCTTTCTCCTTATCCTCGCAAGGACAAGTCGACTAGCCCCACATGGACAAGTCTTCCCATAGCCTCAACCAGGGCATCCCCAAATCACACAGATAAGGACAGATATCCAGCGCTAGCTTGCTGGTTCACCTCCCATACAACTCCCACAAATCGATAAGAACCTCTCCTCTCCCTAGGAGCATCAGTTCTTACCCTGTGTGGCCACCGGAACAGGATCCTGACACACAAACACGTACAAGCACACACAGGCAAGTACAAAGCATAATACCACAATAGGGTATTCTCAATCATGTCAGGAAATAATCAACACATCCAATTCATATAACAATAGCATCCCAGGCACTCAATCCCTAACTCAGGGGTTTTATACAGCCTAGGAGATTCATATCTCATTCCGGATTTCATATTCTCACCACATAATCCAATCACAAACATTTCAACAAAGGCAGGTAACAAAAACATCAAATAAGAGCGGGGGTTTCTGGAGAAACCGATGAGGCATAGATCCTACCTCCCTTGTCTCTGAACAAGAAGCTACTCCTTTGCCTTTATTAAGTAAACCTGAACCACCTAAATCATCACCACACAAAGATAAAACCACTAAGCATGCATATCCAAAAATAAATTACATACTCTATTCCTTACCAGTACCACTCACCAAACCTATCAGAAAACCAGTGATCAGACGTTGCAGGTGCCTTCCCCTTGGATGTGTGATGTCATAGCCAGGAACTTATCAAGATTCAACCTGAATTTACCATTCCAATCAACTATGCAAAACCTATTGCTAAAAGTAGGGCATAATACGATTTTGTCTTAACCTAAAAACAACGAAATATTTACATCCAAGTTGCGATTAACATAGTTTTGGAAAAATAATGAAAATATCTTTCCAACGACATATTATTTGTAAGATTCCAACAAACGAGTAAAAAGTTATGCTATTTTGAAATTCAAGAAGATTTGGCGGAAACCTAACGCGGCCGCTGATTTTCAAAGTAACATTAGACAACGAACTACTAACCTCCGGACGCAAAACAAAAGATTTCTGGAAAGAAGATGAAGAGAGCTTTCCAACAAGCTATTATTTGCAGAGATCCAATGAACGATGAGTGAGTTATGCTAGTTTAAAGTTTCTGCAAATTCTGACGGCTAATGGGAGGTATAGGGTTTTAAGTCTATACGATTTTTGTAAGGTTTTAGGGGAAACTTTTGTGGGGTTGGCTTCCTGTTTCTAATGAGTGGGTATAAAATTATGATTACTACTTTAATCACTTTATCTAAATAGGATAATTTACTAAATAACTAAACTCTAAACTCTTTAATTATCTTCCCCTATCTTTAGGGACTTTAATCTCTAAGGCAATTATCTATCTATAAGGATAATTTCTAAGGCAATTATCAACCTATAAGGACTTAGATCTAAAGGAATTTAAAACAAAATTAACTACTAAACAATCTTACCAATTTCGGTCATCACACATCCTTTCCTTCAGGGGCAAAATCGTCTTTTCACCTGCACTGGCTTCTGGACTTCTAGGACTCAAAATTCGGGGTCTTACAATAATTCCCTATCTGCATAATCAACTATACTTGTGCTAACAACTAGGGTCAAGTCCTACTTGTGCTGCAGGTGCTACGGGCTGGGGCTCAGCCTGGGGGTCTACGGCTGCCTCTACTTGCACCTCAGGTGCATTAGGTCCATCAACAGACTCGGCACTAGCAGACCTCTCTGGGTAAGCCTCAACTCGGTGAGCGGTATTTTTTCTTTTCTTTGCCATCTCTAAGGGATAAAAAAAATATGTTCAGTACAATACACTATGAATACCACTCAACTATAGCTGAACTATGATCATGCTATGCAATACTTAAAAAAAAAAGAAAAGAACTAGTTGTACAAAACTATTTTAAACCAACATGTGAAAACCATGCTCCGCTACCAACCTTGTGAGGACCCGATCCCGGATACCGGACCTCACCGCCGTAGGACTCGAATTGACCCCACCAAGGGACCAACCAGAACCCTACAAGGCTTCTCTTACAAAATCCATAAAATTATAAAATTCTGGTTGCCGTTTATCAGCAATACAACCAAGTTTATTGGATTCTCATATATTCAAGGAAACTCTTACTAACTCATGAAAACTTGTTTGAGCATGGTTCTAAAATCTTTGTATTTGTAAGGGGTTTCAAAATATTTATTTCAAACACCAAGTTGCGGAGTTGTTTAGCGGAAGGCTTTGTAAAAGAAAAAAAAACAAAAACATTTATTTTGAAATTTGAAAACACAATCCGGGAAAACATTTCAACAAATAAATAAAAATAAAAAATAAAACAATGAGAAACCAAATCAACCCAAAAAGGATGAAAGTCCAATCCAAATTATTTATTACAGTCCAAAATATAAATATCAAAGAAATGAAAAATGCATGCAAACCACAAACACAACTGCATAGCCATAGTTCAACACCTACTGTTCGATGTCCTATGGGAGGCTAGGCTTCTCCTCAGCTGAACCTGAAAGGGATAACAAATGGGGGTGAGATCACTAGGACCTCCGTGAGGGACACAGCATCATAAGCGTTCACGGGGAGTGAGTAGAGGCAATACGAAAAACCTTTTCTTTTAAAATGGAAGTATAAAACCGGTGTAAGTAACATGAATAGTGAAAGTTCAAAAATCTGACTCAACGGTCTAAAATGAGTGGTTACGGTAAATGAATCATATCGTATCGAGAAATCCCACGGGACAGACATAAAACAGCACACGAATCGGTTCGGCGCGTAGAACCGTCGGAGGCCCAATGGCAGTAAAGTTTGAGTTATTACAAGTTATGTATAAATGTCCCACCGCCATTGTTGTCTGTGGAGCGGAGGGAATACACATGTCCTCCACACTCCATACTCACGACCTGTGATCAAAGGTCACATAACACAACCATACAACTCCCTACGGTAAGAATCGCTCCCCTACTACGGGACGTCCGAATACTTACCTCGCATTGGCCAAGCGCTTCGTGTAATTCACGGTATCATATCTCTCATATATATACCCACCAATATGCCCCAAAATTCATAAAATCATTGCAATGGGATAATTTACACATGTTCAAAACATCATACAACACATGTGTATAGAAATGGAAAAGTAACCAAAAATCATGCTAAATCATCTTTCATAAATTTTGTTCAAACATGCATCCTTGTAAGTTCTTAACACCCAAATCATGCCCAAAAAAAAAGGAAAAACACTTAGAAAATGGCATGTGATACTCGACAACGTCAAGTGTAAACATCACCCATCCAAGTTTCTATTCTTCATCTTAAACACATTTAAACATGTGGGTAGTTTTCACGCATATTTCACAAAACCAAAAACACATACATAAATATTAATTTTCAAACACACGCCGAGTGCATCACTAGTCACAATTAAACCATTTCAAGCATGCCTCATACTCAAAACCAAAACAAAATCATTTATGTAAACTATATTAAAAGTGAGTAGCCGATCAAACCAATGATACGAAATCTCCCACCTTTTGTCTCTGATCACGGAGTCCTTTCCTACAAGCCCTGCTATGCGTACCATTAAGATCGTAACATGCTCATGGTTAGGATCCATCAGCTCCATACTCAAATCCAAAGAACACTTATGGATCTAATTGACCCAAGTATATATATATATATACTCACTAATCAACAACTCACCTTGATGTATCTTGTTTGATTGTGATACTTGTGGGTCTAAGGGTACTTCTGATAGGTTAAACTTAACGATTTCTCATGAAAGTTTTATTGTAGAGTTCTGACATTCTAAGAAGAATGTGGATATGAAGAATGCAAAATTTGGCCGAGTAGAAAAAAAGATAGAAAATCTACAAGTTGCGGAAACTGTAGGGTGACGAGTTTGGTTTATGAATTTGTGGAATGAATTTCTGGATTCAGTCTTGAGTTTCTTGGCAGGTTGGTTCAAAGAAGAGTTCAAGGTATTAGAGAGGGTGTTCAGATAGGTTTAGAGAAGGAAAAAAAATTGAAGAAGATAGATACCAAGATCAAGAACATATTAGTTCCAAAAGATAGAAGAAAAGGTCTGGTTGCAGCAGCACAAGTTTTGGTTGGTATTTCAGGTGAGACTTCTGGTGACTTAGGTGTACATTCAGGTAAGCAAGAATAGACCAGAAAGTGAAAGAAAATTCATGCCAAAGATAGGGAAAGTCGGACTCAAGAGGGGACACACAAGAGAAACCAGAATTTGCAATATGGTGAGTGATCAAAGGGGTTCCCAAACCAATGGCAATCAGATGAAAATGAGTGGGAATCTTGCAATGGCAGACAAGAGTAAGTGGAGAGGTGTGTTTTAGCTGGAGAAGGAGAGAAAAATTCTGGTGGGAGGGCCAGGAAATGATGCTTAATCAAGTGTGTTAGGGGAAGGTTGAAGTTTGAATTAATCATGTGTGTAATGTCTAGTTAGGTGGGTTAATTAACCAATATAAAACAAAGAAAAATTCAAAAGAATCACCACCAGGAGAGGAATTCCGACTTTAACTTGAAAGGAAAAGCATTAGGTATGAAAATGGCAGACAACTTTGATTTAGAATGTGGCCTACACAAAAGGTTAAGCAAGTGAAGGCAGATTTGAACAATAATGGCACAACTAGACACTCAACTTGTATAAACACATAAGGGACCCAAATTATGGCTGTATGTGATGTGAATCCTGAGGTAAGTATGGTAAGGTAATGTAGGTTTAATCCAGATGAAAATCTTATGTAATTACCCACTGTAATTGCTGAGTTACGGTACGGTAAAAAAATCAGGGATTTACGGTGATCAATTGTTTTTGTGACTGGTGTAATCTGATTTTACTCTATGATGATTGTCTAATTACATGGCCAATTTAATCAATGTAGAATGAGTACATTGGGACTTAGGAAATTTCCAAATGGACTTGGGCCTTGGGAATTGTAATTGGACCGAAAATATGAAGATAGGAATCAATTACGGTCAACAACAGTTTTACAATCGGACAATTCGTAAAACTGCATTATATAAGTAGTTTATATTTATGTTAATTGAGAAGTTATATTGCCAAGAATCTAATTACTCACTTTTACCTTTCATAGGGTTACTCAGGTGTCTAAGGTTCACTCAGGTCCATCTAAATCGTAAAATGTTACCGTCACATGGTAAACAAAACTCATCCTGAGTCCTCGACGGGGTAAAACTCGGGGACTTACCAAACTAATACGGTAGAAATGGATACAGTAAAAATTTAGGCATTGCCGAAATGACTCGTACGGGCGTCGAAGTCATTAGTTAATAGGTTTAGTATATATCTAACACTCGAAAATGCTGAAAAATAACTTATACGATAAAAATAAAAAGGAAGAATAACTGATGAAAACCTCTAAAAGAACAAGGTCTCACAAATATCTTCATATTATCACCGAGATGCCGAGAGGAGTTTATTGTAATATATATATATATATATATATAGCATTTATACTATGCCAGCAAATTGTTCCTATGTCTTTGCAAGTTCCTACGAATGCTTGTTTCTTTTGGCTTTGCCTTTGCATCATTTGGAAAAATATTCCAAATTGGGAACAGCGGGAGGATGAATAAACCTTTCTTTTATTCCAAATTGAAAGTAATATAGATTGGAACCTCCATATAGATTGGAAGAATATGACATGTCAACCTTAGCAGGATGCTTGGTCAACGAGGATAGCTTGACACGAAGAGGCAATGATTGCTAAATAGATCATTAAAAATCATAATCGTCCTCTGTCAAAAGATTTCTGACAAGGTTGCCAGGTATGATCGTGGCACTCCAGGGGTTCGATACGACCAAAGGCCCTTTCGCTTGCATTTTCTTTGATTTCAGGGTATCAGATTGCTAATGTAGTCAATCCTCGGACTTACTTGCCCTCTCTTTTATCACTCGCCAATAATCAATTCGCTCTAGCTCACCGGTATGTCACTCATTGGAAGGGGTTCATTTTAGGTCAGAGGGTTCAGGATACTAAATAGTTGCTGGAACTAGATTAAAGAAACCTAGCCAAACGTGATCAAAACGAAAGCTAAAATCTAAAGGTTCCAGACAAGAATTTGTTGTGCCGGGTCATAGATAGCCAGGGTTTTTATAATGGATAATTTTTTTGAGAATTATCGACGATGTATTAAGTATAGAAACTCTTAATACAGGGGAGGAGGACAATGAAACATTGTGCTCACTCAATGGGCAAAATGAAACTGATAGATACCGTATACATGAGACGGTATTTGACATTTACATTCCCTATGCAAACTATGAAACCAGCAAAGAAACAAAATCTCCTGAGGGTAACAAATCCAAGCTATCAATGCATACATCCTTAAGATTAGTCTTAGCCCAACAAAAACCATACCTCAAACCGTTATAAAACATATCATTAGCACTACTATCTTCATTCCTAAAAATCCTGTGATTATGGCCCAGCCAAATACTCCATGCTAGAGAAAATAACAGAACGTACCACAAACCTTGCCACCGGTGTGGGATCGGATAACCGACCCATTGCACAAATAATTCTGTCATAGAACGCAGTCAAACTATACCGCAATGCTTGAAGAAAAGTGACCAACTTTCCCATGCTTGTCTAAAATCAAGCAAGATATGATTAGAATCCCCTTCGACGGATCCACAGGCCTCGCAGTAGCGATCGGTCACAGGTAATAGACCAAGTCTGATTAGGTGTCCTTTGGCTATAAGCTTCTCCCTTCATGCTAACCACATGAACGCTTTCCATTTTGGTGCACCCGGCTTGCGCCAAACATTTGGAATCTACTGCTCATTGGATATGACTGAAATCTCTGCCAGTTCTTTGTAACAATTACGAACCGAAAAAGGCCTCAACTGAGTTCCCCACAACAACAGATCTTCATCCTCGGGAGATGGCCTGAGCCCTTCCATCAGGGACAGTAGACGTCCGACTTCAGCATCCTCCCACGCGAAGAGGCATCGCCGCCAAATAAGTGACCATCTCCAATCTGTACCACTTAGTTTCCCAAACCGCCAAACCTGGCCCTCTTTATCCATAGGTAACTCGTATAAGCAAGGAAAGAGACTCCTTAAAGGCAACGTACTGCACCAAACGTCGTGCCAAAAGGCAATAGAATCCCCTTTGCCCAAATGCCAACGATAAAAAGTTGATAGATGCTGACCATTTAGCAATGTTGAGCTGCTCGTCTGCACAATTCCTCTCCACATGGCAGAACAATTAGAGACAGCACTCACAATACCATCATACCGCAAGGTAGGCTGATATTTCTAGGTTATTACCTGACTTTACAATGAACAAGTATCTGCAGCCAATCTGTAACTCCACTTCATCAACAAAGCATCATTCCGCAGCTTCAAACAACCCAATCCGGCACCACCATTATCTGTTGGTCTCACTGCCACCGACCACTTCACTTTACACAAACATCGCTTATCCGCCTTTCCAGCCCATAAAAATTGCCGCATCCATTTTTCGAATTCCTTCCGTACTCCCACAGGCATCCGGAAAAAGGTTATGTAATAAACCAGTAGGCTATTCAACACTGATTTCAGCAATGTGAGCCGGCCCCCTAATGACAGCAGGGAGCCCTTCCAGGACGCCAATTTGCTTTTGAATCTATCTAGCACCGTCGACCATGTGTTTTGCCGCCGAGGGTTCGCTCCAAGAGGCACCCCTAGATACTGAAATTGTAAGGTCTGAAGCCGACAATAAAGTGTGGCCGCCATGTTCCTAGCCTCCTCAAGTGGCACATTGATCCCTATTAATCCAGATTTAAAGAAATTAATCTTTAAGCCGGATAATAACTCGAAACACCTCAATATTCTTTTTAGTACAAAAAGCTCCTGCTGGTCGCCTTGACTGAAAAGAATAACATCATCCTCGTATTGCAGATGCGTTAACCGTACACTCCCAACAATTATTCCTTGAAAAAATTGACACTCAGCTGCTGCACCAATCAGGCGAGAGAAAACTTCCGCAACTAAATTAAACAAGAGCGGAGACAGTGGATCTCCTTGTCTCAGACCTCGTCCCATAGAAAACTCATTCGTAGGTGCCGCATTGATGAAAACAGAACAGCGAGTTGTGGATATGCACATTTGAATCCATCTCCGCCATTGACCACCGAAACCCATCTTTTCCAGTACCTCAAGTAGAAAAACCCAGTCCACCGAATCATACGTCTTCTGAAAATCTAATTTGAAACACCAGCCCCTCTGTTTTGATGTCTTCATGGAATGGATAATTTCATTGGCGACCATGACGGAGTCCGCTATATATCGACCCTCCAGAAATCCGGTTTGAAAAGGAGAAATAAGCTGCTCCATTACTCGCTTGAGCCGTGTAGACAGGAGCTTGGCAATGATTTTATACAGACTATTAATGAGGCTAATAGGTCGATATGCATTGAAATCAGCGGCTCCCGGAACCTTGGGAATTAAAGTGATAAAACTGTTGCTTATACCGCGAGGCAGATCACCACTGGACTGGAATTCCTTCACCATCGTCAGTATGTCTTCACCAATTACATGCCACGCTTTCTTGATGAAATAAAAATTAAAACCATCTGGGCCCGGGGCCTTATGGCTTCCACAATCCCATACAACTCTCTTTATTTCCTCATCCAAGAACGGGCCTTCAAGAGTATTTTCAGCCACAGGAGATATCCTAGGAAGGTTGACCCGGCCCAGACCTAAACACCTATTGCCCTCACACGCAAAAACCTTCCAGAAATGGCTAGCCGCTTCAGCTTTGATTTCGGCTGGTGTACATCTATCCGACCCATTGATTTTCACAGCACCAATCAAATTAGAACAACGGCGGATGAAAGCACAAGAGTGAAAAAACTTTCTGTTTTTATCACCCAATTTAAGCCACTGTTGTCTAGACTTCTGCCTCCACATAGCCTCCACCTTCTTTTTTAACTCCCATTTTTGAAGCTGTAGTTCTTCATATCGTCTTTTCGAATCAGCTCCTCATACCCTTCGGGTCTGATCAAGAGAGTCAAGCTCAGCCAAAAGAAGCTTCATCCTGTTTTCCAGCTGCCCAAAAACCTCTTTGTGCCAAAACTTTAACTGTTTTAGCAAGAAAGCCAGTTTTTTACCACACTGAAAGTCCCTAGGAATCGTATGCCCGCTTCTTGCCAATACTTCTCAACCAACACAATAAACTGTTTATCCTCCCACCACAGGTCCCATGAACGGAAAGGCCGAATGCCCCAGAAACAGAAATCATTTTTCAAAATTAATGGAACATGATCCGACAAACCCTTATCACCAGCATACAACCTATGACGACCAAAATGCAGACTCCACAATGATGATGCCAAAACCCGGTCAATTCATGAGGCACTCTGCGTATTGAACCATGTAAACTCCTTGCCAAGAAGGGGAATATCAATCAACCCCGTTTGAGTTGTGAAAGTCACAAATTGACGAGCTGCGGAACTATTAAAAGAACTGCCAAGTTGCTCTGTAGCTTGGACAAACTCGTTGAAATCACCTAGAACAACCCAAGGAGTTGTATCCATAGATTTCCTTCTGCGTATCTCTTCCCACAAAACACCTCGTTCAGCCTCCACATTAGGTGCATGTAACCCGACACAAATGAAACAAAAACCGGATACCCGTATCCTCATCTCCAATAATAGCCACCTTTCAAATTTTTCTACACCAATATTCTGCACCTGCGCATCATCCCAAAGACAAACAATACCTTCGGCCCTCCCTTGGGCATCAATAGCTTCCCACTTAATATGTTGTCCACGCCATAGTCTACCAGTTAAACGATCGGAGAAACTTTCCTTTTTCGTTTCACATAAAAACAAAACACCCAGCTGCTCCTTTGTTATAAGAGTGTTGATCTGTTGCCTCTTCATCTTACCACGACATCCTCGTATATTCCACATGGCTAAATTAATCATCACAAAGAGAAAGACTCTGGTGCGTGCTCACTACACTGCTAAGTGTAGTGAGCGTGCCACTCCTTGCCTTCCTCTATAACTCGGTTCTTCAGTTTCTACGGATGGCATCTTTCGTCTGCATACAACTAAGACCCAGTGTTTCCACAACCTCCAACGACTGCTGAGCCTCAGCTTCAATTGAAAAACTATCATGTTCGGGTCTGGAGCAGGTCCTGTCCGAGACATATCACCCTTTTCGTGAGAAACCCTAAAAAAGGATGGATCATCGACCAGTTGGGAAACCGGACACCCCCCCTGCTGACTGGTTTGTCCTGAAGACAAGCTACCTGTGGGTCGGAGGTGTTTATGCTTTTTCTTCTTTCTCATCCTACTATCAGCTTCCCTACCTTTTACTCCAGTACATGAGGCTTTGGTGCCTTCCTTCCTCATCCTAGCAAAAACCATGTCATCATACAAGCTCGTGATATCAAATTGCTCATCTGCAGTATTTTGGGACAAATACTCTGAAAGTGTCCTGCGAAAAAGCCGGTGCTGTCCACCTTCACTATCTTCCCCTCGGGCCTTAGAAAAAATAGGGGCAGAGAGATTACTCCAATGTCCCCCACTGTGAACCGAAGGACTAGATAGTCCTCCATTGGGTTGAGACAGATGTGGGAAAGTACCCACTTTAGTGTACTGTGGCTCAACAAACACTTGTGGACAATTTACATGGCCCGCCTCACCCCTTTTGACTTTATTTGTCCTACCAGTATCCACCCTTTTGTCTTTTATCACAACCTGCCGACCATGCCCCTTTTTTCCTGCAGAAGATGTACTGCCTTTTTCCTCATCGGGCTGATCCTGCCTCCCTGATGCAGAGTGATTATTGACTTTAACAGACAAGCTGTTGTTCACACCCCCTGCTGTCACCTTTTTGTTTACCTCGGGCCCCTTAAAATCTCCCTCCTTGACTTCCACAATGCTCACCATGAACAGTTTACCATCAACCAACAGCTGCATGCTTTCTTGTATGTTCGACACACTGGTGGTTTCCACTTGCAGCACAACTGCATCCAAACATTCCCATGTGTTTGTTTTATTGTGGACCTGTACTAGTGTGTCCATTGGCTAGATGATTTTCCTGAAAAATTCTTCAAACCATGCATGCAGAGGAATTCCAATTTCCTTTACCAACATATCCTTCAGTGTCCTGTATCCTCTGGCTGCCCAGGGTGAATGTCGAAAAACAAGCCTTGCCAGTATCTGATGTTAGAGCTAAGTTCATGTCTCATCAACTCTGCAGTTGCAAAGGTAAGAAGACTCTGATGCCCCCCCATAGTTGCACACTCTACACCCGTCGGGAGAGAGTCATTGTCAAAACAACCTCCACAGCAAGACCCAATAGCACTACGCTGCAACTTCTCCTGAATGCCAGTATTAGAAGAGATCTCCACTGGCTTAGCCACACCTTCAGTAGATGGTGAGCTATTGGTGACAGCAGCATAAATCCTTCTATCGCGCTCCTGCCAGGACTTATTGACCTCGGCCAGTGGTACATTTCTCAGAGCAACTGCTTTATGCCTACGTGCAGTATCCGCAGTGAAAGTACGACGTGGATCTGAAGTAACACCGTAACGAGCTACATTGAAACGCATCCGGGTATGGCCACCGAGTGCTAAGTTAAGTCTCCTCTGTCTGGCGTCCTCCTGCAACCCACACTTTACAAACTTTGCAAAACCAAAACGAAAACCTTTGTTGGACTTGTGGTTTGGGAGGTTATAGCCAATTCAGATAGTTGATCACGCAGGATCATCCCAAGCAAAAGATTAAAACTATCTTCCGGAATTATCGGAGGTCTCCAATGGACACATGTATCGGAGGTTACAGCCAATTCAGATATTTTCTTTAAAAATATCCCTAAGTTCCTATAAATATTTCAAATATAGGTTTTTAGATTAGTTTAATAATATATAACCAAATCATATTTAAAATATAATTTTTAAATAAAAATAACTAGATAAATAATAAATAAAATATACAAAAATAATGTGTTATCACCCAACAAAAGAATACATGTGATAAAGGTGTATATGTTTCTCATCTCCTATTACTAGCACAGTACTGCAAATTTCCTCAAGTGAAAACCAACCAGTAAACCCCATTGGAGAGGTTACAAGGATATGAAAATCTTGTAGAAATGTAAGGCAATGGCGCGGTTGCATAAAAATGGAAACATGGTTGCTGGCCTATCATTTACCAGCCAAAAGAATATATTCATGTGAGAAAGGTGTCATATACTAAGTATTGCCTTGGCTGTCCATTTTTCTTTGACTGTAGAACCTAACCTAGGCATGTACATGCATGTATTGGCACTGTCTCCTTTCACTTTCAATCCCCATCGCAGGATTCTGAGGATCTACACTCCCGTCAAGGCCTTTTTAACAGGATTCTGGATTCATTATCATGACTTTAAAAAGCTAAGAAACCAAAATCACATTGGCTGTAGCTAAGAAACCAATTTTCTACTCAGTTAGATGCATTCTAGCAAAGTATAGTCTGAATAAGGATATCACTGCCACCTACGGGTTTGATATTCCATTGTAATTATGTTTTAAGATGTTGATCTTCTCCATTTCCCATTAATTAAAGCTTTGATATTCCTTTTTATGAAAATGATGGTCTTGATTTATCAGAGACGAATCTGAAAATGTATCACCATCTTATTTATAATAGTAACTATAGCAACATGTTGGTCCATGGTTACAAAAACAATACCGGATGGCTTCTCTCACCTCCCAAAACCTCCCCCCTCTTTCCACACCACATCCCACCATGACTTCCAAACCCATCCACATTGCTACCAAGCTTGCCGTCTGCATAGATCACGGGTTGCCACCCCCGCCCCCGCTACCCCAGGAGACAAGGTCCACTTCTCCACCTTGGGAAGCCAGTTAAGGTGTTTAATACTGATTGGTACATTTCCTATTTCATCGAAGGCATACCAGAGGGCTGGCAATCAGGAAAACTGTTCAAAGAGATTGTTGCCATTGAACCTGTAGTTGATGTGTTTATTTCAGTCGGAAAATCCAGGAGGGGACTACGTTTTGGTTTTGCTAAATTCGTAGGGTGTGGAGTTCAGGAAGTTACCAGACAACGGAGACTCAACTCCCTATTAGGTGGTAATACCTTGATGTGGTTCAATGTGGCTCGCTATGCTCATCCCGCAGGTCACTGTAGTTGTAACGACCCTAATTCCTAAACCATTATTCATTGCTCCGATTAAGGTCATTACTGCCGTGAAACCCAAATAAGTCTCAACGACACCTAAGACCTATTAGAATTTCACAAGGCTACACATAAGATACCAATTTTAAACTTATTTATTTTGTTGCTTCTCAATCAATTGGAGCATGATATTGGACACATATTCTGGTAACATACGGAGTAAATGAAAAAACAACAGCGGAAGTCTTAAATTTAACCATTGGGTTCATAACACACAACTCCCATAGGGATCCAAATAACCAGCAAGAAGTTCATCAACCAAGTTTGGAAATAGCAAGCCAAACGAATGCTTAAAAATAAACCAGAACAATGTCCAATCTTTCAAGTTATTTGCGCAAGTAACAAGTAGTATTTGTGATGCGATATCGCTCCGCCGTGCAGCCTTGATCTCACACACTGGTACCACGAACAGAGGATGTACCTAAGCCTGAAAAATGGTAAAAACAACGGTATGAGATTACAAGAATCTCAGTAGGGTCGCAGCATCATAAGATCTACAAAATCCCTAAACACAAATCTCTCAATTCACATAAGATCATTCCCTAAACAACTAAAAGGATCACGTAATTCAACAACAAACCAAAAGAGGTTAAGGCTTAGATTATGGCTGAGAGGATCACACTTCCGAAAGTTCAGAAGTACACAGGCAGGTGAAATACAACAAAATCACACTCAATGATGAAGAAAAGGCCATCCCCTTCCACCTGTGTTGTCCAAGACTTACTGCACAAAGGGTTGATGGTTAACACACAAACTAATCAGTAAGCCTTTCACCTTATCCCCGCAAGGACAAGTCGACTAGCCCCACATGGACAAGTCTTCCCTTAGCCGCAACTAGGGCATCCCCAAATCCCGCAAGATAAGGGACTTCCTGTCTCGCAAGACAGGGATCCGGCCTCGCAAGGATAGATATCCAGCTCTAGCTTGCTGGTCCAATCACCCATACACCTCCCATTAATCGATAAGAACCTCTCCTCTCCCTAGGAGCATCAGTTCTTACCCTGCGTGGCCACCGGAACCGGATCCTGACACACAAACACGTACAAGCACACACAGGCAAGTACAAAGCATAATACCATAACAGGGTATTCTCAATCTCGTCAGGAAATAATCAACACATCCAATTCATATAACAATAGCATCCCAGGCACTCAATTCCTAACTCAGGGGTTCTATGCGGCCTAGGAGATTCATAACTCATTCCGGATTTCAGATTCTCTCCATATAATCCAATCACAAACAATACAATAAGGGCAGGTAACAAAAACATCAGATAAGAGCAGGGGTTTCTGGAGAAACCGATGAGGCATAGATCCTACCTCTCTTGTCTCTGAACAAGAAGCTACTCCTTTGCCTTTATTAAGTAAGTCTGAACCACCTAAATCATCACCAGACAAAGACAAAACAAACTAAGCATGCATATCCAAAAAATCAATTGTATACCCTATTCCTTACCAGTACCACTCACCAAACCTATTAGAAAATCAGTGATCAGATGTTGCAGGTGCCTTCCCCTTGGATGTGTGATATGATAGCCAGGAACTTAACAATATTCAACCTGAATTTACCATTCCAATTAACTATGCAAAACCTATTGCTAAAAATAGGGCATAAGACGATTTCATCTCGACCTAAAACAACGAAATATTTACATCCAAGCTGCGATTTATATATGGTTAGAAATAAAATGAAAAGAGCTTTCCAACGACATATTATTTGCAAGATTCTAACAAACGAGTAGAAAGTTATGCTATTTTGAAGTTCAAGAAGATTTGGCGAAAACCTAATTCCACCGCCGATTTTTAAAGTAACTTTAGACAAAGAAATACTAACCTCCTGACAGAAAACAAAAAATGATTGGAAAGAGGATGAAGAGAGATTTCCAACAAGCTATTATTCGCAGAGATACAATGAACGAGGAGGGAGTTATGCTGGTTTAAAGTTTCAGCAAGTTCTGACGGCTAAAGGGAGAGCAAGCTATTAGGGGAAAATTTTGTGGGGTTGGCTTCCTTTTTATATTCAATGAGTATAAAATTATGTCTACGACTTTTAATCAGTCTATCAATCCAATATAATTTACCAAGTAACCAAAACTCTTAAATTACCTTCCCTATTTTTAGGGACTTATTCTCTAAGGCAACTATCTACCTTAAAGGATGATTCCTAAAGCTATTACCCATCTACAAGGACCTAAATCAAAAGAAATTAGAAACAAAGTAATTTATTATACAATCATACCAATTTCGGCCATCACACATCCTTATCTTCAGGGACAAAATTGTCTTTTCACATGTACTGGCTTCTGGACTTCTAGGACTCAAAATTCGGGGTCTTACATCCTCCCCTCGTTATAAGAATTTTGTCCTCGAAATTTAAACATTAGTACGTAATCAAACAAGTAAGGAAATTTTGCATGCATAGATTCCTCAGTCTCCCAAGACTGCTCCTCAATTTGGCTATTACGCCAAACAACTCGTACCATAGGTACGCTTCGACTGCGAAGCTGTCGAACTGACCGGTCTAGTATGGCAACTGGCTGTACGGGATAGGATAGGTCTTCTTCAACTTCTACTGGCGGTTCTTTAAGCACATGAGCAGGATCTCGCATATACTTTCTTAGCATTGACACGTGAAATACATTGTGAATTCTTTCCATATTTGGAGGTAGTGCAAGTCGGTATGCAACAGGGCCGATTCTCTCCACAATGTCATAAGGACCAATGTAGCGAGGTGTTAGTTTACCTCGCTGCTGAAAACGAAGGACTTCTTTCCATGGGGCGACTTTCAAAAACACTTTGTCTCCTACCGCAAATTCCAGCTCCCTTCGTCGATTGTTGGCGTAGCTTTTCTGCCGATCTTGTGCTGCTTTTAACCTTTGACGAATCAAGCTCAATTGTTCTGTTGCTTGGTCAATTAATTCTGGATTGTCTAGGCGTCTCTCGCCTACTTCATTCCAGCAAATAGGGGTTCTGCAACGTCTCCCATAAAGTGCTTCATAGGGTGCCATACCGATGCTTACATGAAAGCTATTGTTGTAAGCAAATTCCGCCAATGGTAAGCTTTGATCCCAGCCGGTTTGCTGGTCTAATACACTCGCACGTAGCATATCTTCAAGTGTTTGAATTGTCCTTTCTGATTGACCATCGGTTTGGGGATGAAATGCTGTACTGAATTTCAATTTCAAACCCAGTGCATTCTGGAATTTCTCCCAGAATCGTGAAGTGAAACGAGGGTCACGATCTGAAACAATAGAAACTGGTACTCCATGCAAACGAACAACCTCGTCCAAGTAACGAATTGCCAATTTTTCTGGTGTATCTGTCACACGTATAGGAAGAAAGTGTGCAGATTTCGCCAGTCGATCCACGATCACCCAAATGGCATTGTATCCTCGCTGTGATCTAGGCAAACCGGTAACAAAATCCATTGTAATGTGCTCCCACTTCCATTCTGGAATCGGAAGTGATTGAAGTAAACCAGCAGGTCTTTGATGTTCGATCTTCACTTGTTGACATACAAGGCATCGGGCAACAAATTCAGCAATATGTCGCTTCATGTTAGGCCACCAATACTGCCCCTTCAAATCTCGGTACATCTTTGTGCTTCCAGGATGAATAGCAAACTTCGAACTATGCGCCTCTGATAGAATAAGGTTACGAAGATCAGCATTTTGTGGAACACATACCCGGTTTCTGAAGACTAGAACTTTGTCATCTCGTATTCTGAAATCACGAACTATAGCATCAACACCATCAGCAAGTTGCTTCCGAATTTCAGCAAGCTTCGGATCTTCCAACTGTTGATTCCGGATTTCTTCAATCAAGGTAGGTGCAACTTCAATTCGTGCTAGCAACGAACCAGAGAAATCGGTGCCAAGACGCACACTTTCAATTCTAACATCATTGGCAGATAATGAGTGCGCATATAAGCCAGAATTGAAGGAGAAGGAGAATGACACTTTCGGCTCAGGGCATCAGCCACAACATTCGCCTTTCCAGGATGATATTCGATGATCAAATCGTAGTCCTTAATTAGTTCCATCCATCTTCGTTGTCTCATATTCAACTCTTTCTGTGTAAGGAGGTACTTCAGGCTTTTGTGATCAGTAAAGATTCGACACGTCTCGCCGTATAGATAATGTCGCCATATTTTTAAAGCAAAGACCACGGCTGCAAGTTCTAGATCATGTGTAGGGTAGTTCATCTCGTGCGGTCGCAATTGCCTAGAAGCATAGGCAATGAATTTCCCATCTTGCATCAATACACATCCAAGTTCGGATTTCGACGCGTTGCTGTAAACCACGTACTCTTTTCCGCAAATAGGTAAGGTAAGGATAGGTGCAGAAACTAACCGATTCTTTAGCTCGTCGAAACTTTGCTGGCACTTTTCATTCCATACGAACGGCTCACCCTTGCATGTCAGTTTTGTCAATGGTCCGGCAAGTGATGAAAATTTTTCCACAAAACGACGGTAGTAACCTGCTAAACCAAGGAAATTACAAACTTCAAACACACTTCGCGGAGGTTCCCAAGCAATCACGGCTTCAATCTTCTTTGGATCAACAAACACACCTTGGGCGGAAACAATATGGCCAAGGAAACTAACCTCACGTAACCAGAATTCGCATTTTGAGTATTTGGCAAACAATCGCCGGTCCTTCAGAATTTGAAGCACAAGCCGCAAGTGCATAACATGATCCTCTTCCGACTTTGAGTAAATCAGAATGTCGTCGATGAAGACAATCACAAATTTATCCAGGAATTCGCGGAACACACGATTCATCAAGTCCATAAACACAGCTGGTGCATTGGTCAAACCGAATGGCATAACCAGAAATTCATAGTGGCCATATCGCGATCTGAACGCGGTCTTCGGAATATCAGCATCACGAACTCGCAATTGATGGTATCCAGATCTGAGATCAATCTTGGAGAATACCGCTGCACCTTGGAGTTGGTCAAATAAATCATCAATGCGTGGCAAGGGATATTTGTTCTTCACGGTCACGCAGTTCAGCTGTCGATAATCAATGCACAATCGCAGCGAACCATCTTTCTTTTTCACGAACAGCACAGGTGCTCCCCAGGGTGACACACTAGGTCGAATAAAACCAGGATCCAGCAAATCTTCCAACTGCGTCTTTAGTTCCTTCATTTCCGCAGGAGCCATACGATACGGAGGAATGGAAATCGGATTTGTACCTGGCACAAGCTCAATGCCGAATTCTACTTCTCTTGTGGTGGCAATCCGGCTATGTCTTCTAGAAAGATTTCCGGAAATTCACAAACCACAGGAACAGAATTCAAACCTGCGGATTCTTTAGAAATATCATTTACATGCGCAAGGTATGCTGTACATCCTTTGTTGATTAATCGCTCCGCCTTAAGCCAGGAAATCATGCAAGTTGGCACAACTCGCCTATCGCCTTCAAAACAGTATTCGGTACCATCAGCAAATGTGAACCACACCCGCTTGGTAAAACATTCCACACGGGCTTGATATTTTACCAGACAATCCATGCCTAAAATCACATCCAGCTCCTTGATGTCTAATGGAATTAGAACCACTTCAAATACACTCGATCCCATACGTATAGCACAGCCGATGTAGACCAGATCACAAATCAGTTGCTCTCCCAAAGGAGTTAGAACCGCAATAGGAGGAGTTAAGGGAGATAGAGGACAATCCGCGCTAAGTGCTATCCTTTGACTCACGAACGATCTATTTGCTCCTGGATCAATTAAGACTTTAGCGTTTTGAGAAAAGACTGAAATAGTACCTGTCACCACATCAGACCTAGCCTTGGGATCAGTCAAAGTAAAGAGCCTTGTTGGTCTTGGTTGCGCCTCACTTGTGGATCCGTTGGGTTGTCTTCCTGGTGCGCGTGCTGGTAGTCTAGCGGGATTGACATTCCCACCTCGGCTCGTGTTAGGTACCCCTGGGATTCGCCGTTTTGGACAATCGGCTTGAATATGTCCCATCTCGCCACAGTTGAAACATCGCCATTGCGGAAACTGCCACGAAGATCCATTGTAATTGGAACCAGAAAAGTTCCTCCTGTTGGTGTTCCCATTACCATTGATCTGCGGAGGATGAGACCGTAAAGGATAAGGTCCCTTTCTTTGGTTGAACGTTGAATCTTGCCTATAAGATCCGCCACTAGTAGCTATGGGTGGCTTCTGGGTTTGCACGATCTTTTCAGCTTCGGTTGCAGCAGTTATTAGTTCTTGCAAATTCTGCACTGGTGTCGTACCGACGATGGTTTTGAGTTCGACACTCAACCCATCCTGAAATCGTCTTGCCAGCTAGTACGATGTACGATCTTCTTCAGGTGCAAAGCGGGACAACTCCCTCAACACCTTCTCATATTCCAGCACCGAACGGGTTCCTTGTTCATGTTTGTAAAATGCCTGCCGCTGCTCACTTTTATGGAATCTCGTATAAAATCTTTCGTCAAATTCATACCGGAAGTCTTCCCAAGTCGGCAAGCGATCGCCGAAGCGCAAGCTAACAGATGTCCACCAAGCTAGGGCTTCTCCCTCAAGTAAGAATGTAGCAATGGCAACCTTGTCGTCATCAGAGATACGCAGGAACAAGGATACTCGACATAAGGTATCCATCCACTCCCGAGCAGTTGCGGTTCCAGCTGAACCACCGAAATCTTTAAATCCAAGTTGTCGAGCCTCCTTCAGCAACTTTGTAATCATAACGGGAAATCTCTTTGTCTCCTTATGTTGTGCTGACTGTACAGGTTCTTGTACAGGTTCAAGTGGAGGAATCGGTCCAGGTGTAGGCGCAGGAGCACTCTGAAATTGCGCCTCCATTCGCTGCTGATTTACAGCAATTCCTTGTAACACGTTTAAGATCTGTGCCATGACAGGGTCAATGCCTGGTGCGACTGGTGTCTCAGGTTGGTTTTCGGACTCAGCTTGCCCTTCCTGCTCATTTTGTGCATTTGGCTCATCTTGCTCAACAGGTTGCTGTTCATTCTGAATCTCAAACCTACCCCGTTAGTCCCTTTGTTGCCTCGAGCGTGCCATACTACACAAGTGTACAATTGTTACTCAAACAAACACTAAATACGATACTAGGAACAGGAGTGGTACTTGGTGGAGAGGCATGCACCGGACGATACGCATATGCTGGAAAACAATATACAAATTTCGAAAATCATATGCACACTCGGTAATAACATTAACACGCATAGAAATCATAACAAACATCAAGCAATTATAGCTGCACACATCATCCATATTCGGCAATACACATAATCACTCACATGCATATTCATTCCATAATGACAAGAAACATAGCTAATCATCCACTCAAACATATTAAGGCATACTAAAGATAAACAATCAACACAACTGCTATTATTATTTCCATCCTTTAAATCCCATGATATCTTTAATTCCTTTTCAGTTTTAGTCCCTAAGTGAGTTAGTGTGTGCCCATGTTCTTACCTGCAATCGCCTGCAATCACCAAAATTAACAACTAAGTCAGCAAATAACAAGTTATAAACCTAAACCATGCTCCGCTACCAAACTTGTAACGACCCTAATTCCTAAACCATTATTCATTGCTCCGATTAAGGTCATTACTGCCGTGAAACCCAAATAAGTCTCAACGAAACCTAAGACCTATTAGAGTTTCACAAGGCTACTCATAAGATACCGATTTTAAACTTATTTATTTTGTTGCTTCTCAATCAAATGGAGCATGATATTGGACACATATTCTGGTAACATACGGAATAAATGAAAAACAACAGCGGAAGTCTTAAATTTATCCATTGGGTTCATAACACACAACTCCGATAGGGATCCAAATAACCAGCAAGAAGTTCATCAACCAAGTTCGGAAATAGCAAGCCAGCGAATGCTTAAAAATAAACCAGAACAATGTCCAATCTTTCAAGTTATTTGCGCAAGTAACAAGTAGTATTTGTGATGCGATATCGCCCCGCCGTGCAGCCTTGATCTCACACACTGGTACCACGAACAGAGGATGTACCTAAGCCTGAAAAATGGTAAAAACAACAGTATGAGATTACAAGAATCTCAGTAGGGTCGCAGCATCATAAGATCTACAGAATCCCTAAACACAAATCTCCCAATTCGCATAAGATCATTCCCTAAACAACTAAAGAGATCACGCAATTCAACAATAAACCAAAAGAGGTTAAGGTCGAGATTATGGCTGAGGGAGGACCACACTTCCGAAAGTTCAGAAGTACACAGGCAGGTGAAATACAACAAAATCACACTCAATGATGAAGAAAGGCCATCCCCTTCCACCTGTGTTGTCCAAGACTTACTGCACAAAGGGTAGATGGTTAACACACAAACTAATCAGTAAACACAAATCTCCCAATTCACATAAGATCATTCCCTAAACAACTAAACGGATCACGCAATTCAACAATAAACCAAAAGAGGTTAAGGCCGAGATTATGGTTGAGGGAGGACCACACTTCCGAAAGTTCAGAAGTACACAGGCAGGTGAAATACAACAAAATCACTCTCAATGATGAAGAAAAGGCCATCCCCTTCCACCTGTGTTGTCCATGACTTACTGCACAAAGGGTAGATGGTTAACACACAAACTAATCAGTAAGCCTTTCACTTTATCCCCGCAAGGACAACTCGACTAGCCCCACATGGACAATTCTTCCCTTAGTCGCAACTAGGGCATCCCCAAATCCCGTAAGATAAGGACTTCCTGTCTCGCAAGACAGGGATCCGGCCTCGCAAGGATAGATATCCAGCGCTAGCTTGCTTGTTCAATCACCCATACACCTCCCATTAATCGATAAGAACCTCTCCTCTCCCTAGGAGCATCAGTTCTTACCCTGCGTGGCCACCGGAACAGGATTCTGACACACAAACACGTACAAACATACACAGGAAGTACAAAGCATAATACCATAACAGGGTATTCTCAATCTCGTCAGGAAATAATCAACACATCCAATTCATATAACAATAGCATCCCAGGCACTCAATTCCTAACTCAGGGGTTCTATGCGGCCTAGGAGATTCATAACTCATTTCGGATTTCATATTCTCTCCATATAATCCAATCACAAACAATACAACAAAGGCAGGTAACAAAAACATCAAATAAGAACGGTGATTTCTGGAGAAACCGATGAGGCGTAGATCCTACCTCTCTTGTCTCTGAACAAGAAGCTAATCCTTTGCCTTTTTTAAGTAAATCGGATCCACCTAAATCATCACCAGACAAAGACAAAACAAACTAAGCATGCATATCCCAAAAATCAATTGTATACCCTATTCCTTACCAGTACCACTCACCAAACCTATCAGAAAACCAGTGATCAGATGTTGCAGGTGCCTTCCCCTTGGATGTGTGATGTGATAGCCAGGAACTTATCAAGATTCAACCTGAATTTACCATTCCAATTAACTATGCAAAACCTATTGCTAAAAGTAGGGCATAAGACGATTTCGTCTCGACCTAAAACAACGAAATATTTACATCCAAACTTCGACTTATATACTGTTGGAAAGCGAATGAAAAGAGCTTTCTAACGACATATTATTTGCAAGATTCCAACAAACGAGTACAAAGTTATGCTATTTTGAATTTCAAGAAGATTTGGCAAAAACCTAATTCCCCCGCCGATTTTCAAAGTAACTTTAGACAACGAAATACTAACCTTCTGAAAAAAAACAACAGATGGTTGAAAATAGGATGAAGAGATCTTTCCAACAAGCTATTATTCGTAGAGATCCAATGAACGAGGAGGGAGTTATGCTGGTTTAAAATTTCAGTAAGTTCTGACGGCTAAAGGGAGGTATAGGGTTTTAAGCCTATACGAATTTTGTAAGGTTTTAGGGGAAAATTTTGTGGGGTTGGCTTCCTATTTATATTCAATGAGTATAAAATTATGTCTACTACTTTTAATCATTCTATCAATCCAATATAATTTGCTAAGTAACCAAATCTCTTAAATTACCTTCCCTATTTTTAGGGACTTAATCTCTAAGGCAACTATCTACCTTAAAGGATGATTCCTAAAGCAATTACCCATCAACAAGAACTTAAATCTAAAGGAATTAGCAACGAAATAATTTACTAAACAATCTTACCAATTTCGGCCATCACACATTCTTCTCTTCAGGGGCAAAATTGTCTTTTCACCTACACTGGCTTCTGGACTTCTAAGACTCAAAATTCGGGGTTTTACAGTAGTTCAATGCCTCCTGGAAATATCCGGAACACTACGACATCTGCATCCCTTTCCACCCAGCCTGTCGCAACTACTCGGTTCTTCAAGGAGCATGATAGACGAACTTATGCGGAGGCCACAGTGGCGCCCGCCTCTCCTACTCCAGACTGCGCACCAGGGGAGCTTTCCACTGATGCTGGAGCCTAGGCTAGGTTGCAGCGAAGCGTCGTTGGTACACTATGTGACGGTTGCAGTACCCAACTTTGTTTGCCCTTGGGTGTGGAGTGTACAGATATGGGGGGACACCAATGACTTATTACTTTTGCTTCTGCTGAGAAGATGAGCAGTTAACTCACCACTAATCTCATTTTTTGGAATGGATTGTTCTTTGACATTCATCCTTGGCACCAGGAGGATATTGGTAATAGAAGGCTTTGCTGGGTGCAGATTGTGGGTCTACCTTTGAATGTCTGGTGTGAGGAAGCCTTTCGGCAAATCCTTCAACCTATCGGCTTGCTGGTATAGGCACACAGCCAGACAGTCAGCTGGACTCGTCTTGATATGGCCTTGTTACAGGTGGCCACTGGAATCTTGACGAAGATACAGCATCAGGTTCAGCTCAAGGTTGCTGCTAAATTGTTTCTGGTTTGCATTCAGGAAGCTCAGGAGAGAGATGGTGCGGGGCCCGAGGTAGGCCAAAAAGCAACTGGATTTGGTGCCAGTAACGGCCTTTCTGTCCCCATCAACCATCCCCTGTCAGCTGTGTGGAAGAGTTGGTCTGGAGAGGACAGAAGCAGCATGTTTCCTGCAGGAAATGGTGGCTCTTGTCCGAAGATTGTCAAGGGAGACACATGTGTGGAAGTAGGGAATGTGGATAAAGTACATGTGGGACTTGCGGGTCCTAGCGGGAAACTTAAGAATTTAGGACAGGTGCAGGAGCCAAACGTGGGCTTTCAATATCCAGAGCTACAGTTAAATGAAGGGCTCTCTAGTCATTCCACACAACATGGGGGTCGTTTAGCCATTTTACTGCACCTGAGTTGTTCCAGGGGAGAAAGGAGACGAGTGATGCACGTCAGGCCTTGGTCCCTCGCATGGTAGTCTCTGAACTGTTGCCTACCAATTCTGGAGAGGAGTCCCATACACTATCACCTCTACAGGATGATATGGCCTTCGCCAGAATACGAAAGGCAGGCAATAAGGCCTCAAGTATGGGTCACAAAGGCAGAGCAGCAAACAATAGACTAGGCAAACAGAAAAAACTCAAACATATTAAACCCACAAGCAGTTTTTCCTCTGACGGAAGTAGTGAGGTGGTGTTTTTTTCGGCTCCACAGATGGCTGATGATCGTTCCTTTCTGGCAGCTACTCGAGATAGTACAGTTGGCTTAGAGTACAGAATACATTCAAGGAGTTCAGCTCCCGATCCCTGTCCCGTTGATATGGAAGTCCAACAGACATTGGAAATTATGGATAATCTAGGCCTGGAACCACTGTTAAATGGATAGCTATTGATGCTCAAGGCAGGGCTGGCGTTACCTTTTCAAGTGCAATAGCAACGTCTCCAAATTAAGAGAAAGGCTTGAGGAACTGGAAGGTTCACAAGCACGTGTACAGAGTCGAATAGCTGAGGAGGCAAGAAATGGGGCAGTGGCTGAGAAGGATGTGGAGGAGTGGATTCGTAAGGTGCAAGAGACTGCTAATAGGTTGAAAGCGAAAATCGGTGAAGAGGAAGAGCGAATAAAGAACAATGGCTTCTTTTGGTTGTGTCCAAATGTCAAAGCACGATATCAACTCAGCAAATACGCTGAGAGGGAAGCCCAGAACGTTGACGCTCTGAAAAGTAGAAGAGATACTTTCGATAGACTTACCTACCAACCTGCTCTGTCGACTGAATCCAGGTCTGCCAACGATTATGAGGAATTTGAGTCCAGGTTGAACATCTTTAAACAAATAATGGATACTCTTGTCTCTTCCAGTTCAGAAATGATTGGGGTGTACGGAACTTGTGAGACCCCGCCCTTCTCAAGTGCCGAGTCAGCGTGTTGGTGGGACCTGAGTGTCGATCGAGGATGTATTAAAGCCCATAGTGTGTTTAGATATGTCGTGTGAGTGGTTTAGGGTAGAGTCGGTGGAAAACCGTCGAGCTGATTTCTGGTCCGTGTTGAGTGACCGTGGGCCTTTTGGGCCGATTCTGATTTCTTTGAGCCCGTTACTATTCATCGAGCCCAACTAGCTAATTGTGAGCCCATTTAATCAACCACAAGCCCAATTAAGCCATTTGACGTTTTAAAAATATTTCCGAGCTTCACACGTATTTTATCGAGTTTCCGTTTGATTGTTGGGCTATTTCTTTGCAGGTTTGGGCCTGCAACTTAGCCCAATCCTTTGGTTTAATTTTTCAACCCAAACCTTAGCCTATAAATACCCAAGTTTAAGTCTGGAACCTCATTTCCTCCTTCCCCTTTCTCTCTTTTGTTGCTCATTCCCGAGTTTCCTCTCCTTTCTCTCTACAAACCTACACAAATCTTTCCTTCACCAAAAGTTTCACCAGAATTTGATAGGTTATTGTTACCCTATCACTTCCCCTTCTTTTCCCTTGGTTCTCCACTTGTTAGGAGTCCTAGAAGGGTGTTTTCTGTGCAGGTTTTACTTAAGGTCGAGTTTGGTGCTTTTGGAGGTAAGTTGTGATTTCTAGTCTTTCAAGTTAAATTCTTGGTTGTTTGATGTTTCTGGTGTTGTTCTTAGCCTAACCTGATGTTCTGTTCTGGTTTAATGCTTTGTAAAGTTTGGTTTGAGATTCTGGAAATTGGTATGTGTGTGATCCTTTTAGGGATTTGATGAATTGGTTGTTGTTGACTGATTATTGTGCTTGAGGATTGTTGTTGTTGTTGCGAAATCCTGAATTACTGTCCATAGCGCAGAAGATCTCCAAGAAGTGCGGAGGTTTACCACTGGCCATTTCAACGGTTGCAAGTGCTTTGAAGAATAAGAGTTTGGCATACTTGAAAGATGCCTTGCGACAGTTAGAAAGACTTTCACCCGATAATTTCATTGAGAGAGTTCCATCAGAGGTTTACTGCATTTTACAAGTAAGTTACAATCATTTAGCCTCAAAACAACTCAAGTCCACTTTTCTGCTATGTTGTCAGGGTTTTATATTAGTTGGAGATTTGGTGAAATATGGTTCGGGTTTGTCTTTGTTTCCCAAGGTTTCCTCAATTGAAGAAGCAAAAGACAGAGTGCAGTCATTAGTGGATCATCTCGTGGCTGCTTGTTTGATTAAAGAGCAAAACAACTTTATTTTCACACATGATCTCGTGCGAGACGTTGGAATATCGATTGCTTCTAAGGATGAAAACTTTTTTGTGAAACTTGGGAAGTTTGATCTTAATGACTATCAGGAGGATAGTCAGAGAAGTTATAAAGCAATGTCGTTACGAAGATGTACTGGACTCCCCGAAGAAATAGGTTGTCCCCAACTTCAATTTTTATATCTATCTAGTGGACACGAGCGTTTAGAAATACCTGATCAAATTTTTAAAGAGACGAAGAATCTCAGAGTTTTGGATATAACGAGACTCTCTCTTCCGTCATTGTCCTTTTTTATAGTTAAACTGCAGAATCTTCGAACATTGTGTCTTCATTTTTGCTGTAACAACCCTAATTCCTAAACCATTATTCATTGCTCCGATTAAGGTCATTACCGCCGTGAAACCCAAATAAGCCTCAACGACACCTAAGACCTATTAGAATTTCACAAGGCTACTCATATGATACCGATTTTAATCTTCTTTATTTTGTTGCTTATCAATCAATTGGAGCAAGATACTGGACACATATTCTGGTAACATACGGAGTAAATAAAATCATCAGCGGAAGTCTTAAATCAATCCATTGCGTTCATAACACACAAGTCCCATAGGGATCCAAATAACCAGCAAGAAGTTCATCAACCAAGTTCGGAAATAGCAAGCCAAACAAATGCTTAAAAATAAACCAGAACATCATCCAATCTTTCAAGTTATTTGCGCAAGTAACAAGTAATATTTGTGATGCGATATCGCCCCGCCGTGCAGCCTTGATCTCACACACTGGTACCACGAACAGAGGATGTACCTAAGCCTGAAAAATGGTAAAAACAACAATATGAGATTACAAGAATCTCAGTAGGGTCTCAGCATCATAAGATCTACAGAATCCCTAAACACAAATCTCCCAATTCACATAAGATCATTTCCTAAACAACTAAAGGGATCGTGCAACTCAACAATAAACCAAAAGAGGTTAAGGCCGAGATTATGGTTGAGGGAGGACCACACTTCTGAAAGTTCAGAAGTACGCAGCCAGGTGAAATACAAGAAAATCACACTCAATGATGAAGAAAGGCCATCCCCTTCCACCTGTGTTGTCCAAGACTTACTGCACAAAGGGTAGATGGTTAACACACAAACTAATCAGTAAGCCTTTCACCTTATCCTCGTAAGGATAAATCGACTAGCCCCACATGGACAAGTCTTCCCTTAGTCGCAACCAGGGCATCCCCAAATCTCGCAAGATAAGGGCTTCCTGTCTCGCAAGACAGGGATCCGGCCTCGCAAGGACAGATATCCAGCGCTAGCTTGCTGGTTCAACACCCATACACCTCCCATAAATCGATAAGAACCTCTCCTCTCCCTAGGAGCATCAATTCTTACCCTGCGTGGCCACCGGAACAGGATCCTGACACACAAACACGTACAAGCACACACAGGCAAGTACAAAGCATAATACAATAACAGGTATTCTCAATCACGTCAGGAAATAATCAACACATCCAATTCATATAACAATAGCATCCCAGGCACTCAATTCCTAACTCAAGGGTTCTATACAGCCTAGGAGATTCATATCTCATTCTGGATTTCATATTCTCTCCATATAATCCAATCACAAACAATACAACAAAGACAGGTAACAAAAACATCAAATAAGAGCGGGGGTTTCTGGAGAAACCGATGAGGCATAGATCCTACCTTTCTTGTCTCTGAACAAGAAGCTACTCCTTTGCCTTTATTAAGTAAATCTGAATCACCTAAAACATCACCAGACAAAGACAAAACAAACTAAGCATGCATATCCCAAAAATCAATTGTATACCCTATTCCTTACCAGTACCACTCACCAAACCTATCAGAAAACCAATGATCCGATGTTGCAGGTGCCTTCCTCTTGGATGTGTGATGCGATAGCCAGGAACTTATCAAGATTCAACCTGAATTTACCATTCCAATTAACTATGCAAAACCTATTGCTAAAAGTAAGGCATAAGACGATTTCGTCTCGATCTAAAACAACGAAATATTTACATCCAAATTTAGATTTATATACTGTTGGAAAGATAATGAAAAGAGCTTTCTAACGACATATTATTTGCAAGATTCCAACAAACGAGTAGAAAGTTATGCTATTTTGAAGTTCAAGAAGATTTGGCGAAAACCTAATTCCGCTGCCGATTTTCAAAGTAACTTTAGACAAAGAAATACTAACCTCCTGACGAAAACCAAAAGATCGTTGGAAAGAGAATGAAGAGAGCTTTCCAACAAGCTATTATTCGCAGGGAGTTATGCTGGTTTAAATTTTCAGCAAGTTCTGACGGCTAAAGGGAGAGTATAGGGTTTTAAGCCAATACGAATTTTGTAAGGTTTTAGGGGAAAAACTTGTGGGGTTGGCTTCCTATTTATATTCAATGAGTGTAGGATTATGTCTATACTTTTAAATCAATTTATCAATCCAATATAATTTACTAAGTAACCAAAACTCTTAAATTACCTCCCTATTTTTAGGAACTTAATCTCTAAGGCAACTATCTACCTTAAAGGATGATTCCTAAAGCTATTACTCATCTACAAGAACCTAAATCAAAAGGAATTAGAAACAAAGTAATTTATTATACAATCTTACCAATTTCGGCCATCACACATCCTTCTCTTCAGGGGCAAAATTGTCTTTTCACCTGCACTGGCTTCTGGACTTCTAGGACTCAAAATTCGGGGTCTTACATTTGCGACTTAGAGGATATATCCATTATCGGAAAGCTTACAAATCTGGTGATCCTCAGCATTACTAGGTCTAAATTTGAGTCTTTACCAGCAGAGATAATGCAGTTATCTAAATTGAAATTGTTGGATTTAACTTGTTACTTTTTCCTAAAAATAATTCCATCAAATGTGCTATCAAAGCTTTCAAAGCTTGAAGATTTGCGTATGCAGAACAGTTTTGATGAATGGGGAACATTTGAAAAACAGAAGAATGCTAACCTTGAGGAGTTGAAACATTTGTCCCATCTCACCAATTTGGAGATTCATATTCGAGATCCCAAGATGATACCAGCTGGGCTGTTCTCTGAAAGGCTGAAAAGATTCAAAATACATATAGGAAGTGATTGGGATACCGATTCAGTTATGATTTCTTCAAAAATATTGAAACTCAAGCTCGATATAGACATTGGCGATGAGAGGTTTAGTGTCCCAATCTTGATGAGGACTGTTGAGACGCTATTTCTGGACCAAGTAAGAGGGTTAAGAATGTCCTCTATCAGTTGAATTTAAAAGGATTTCCATTATTGAAGCATTTGTATATCCAAAATCACCCTGAAATTAAGCATTTAGTAATTGGCATCGTTTCAACAACATCTTCCCCATGTTGGAGTCTTTTTATCTCCACAATTTGATTTTGTTGGAGAAGTTTTACAGTAGAGAACTCAACAGTCAGTCTTTTGGCAGATTAAAAACTCTGGAAGTGAGCAGATGTCCAAAATGGAAGTATCTTCTCACATCCTCTGTAGCAAAGGGCTTGTCACAGTTGCAGCGTATGACAATGAGAAATTACGTGAACCTAGAAATGATTGTGGCTGAGGGAAGTGACGCAAACGATTCTATTTGCTTCAGTCAGCTATACTCCTCCTTATCACTTCAAGGTTTGCCTCGCTTGAAATGCTTTCATTCCAAGGTGGATAATCCATTCGCAACTTCTCCTCATCAGACATCCCTTTTTAATGCAAAAGTAAATGCTTAAACTTCTTTTTCCCAATCAGACTGGTATGAACAGAATGATGAAATAATGCATATGCAGGTTACACTTCCTAATTTGGAATATCTAAGGCTCTCGTCAGTTCAAGTGGAGAATATATGGCATGAACAGCCTGGAGACTTTATTACCGGTAACTCAGAAATTAACAACTTTGGACATTCAAGATTGTAGAAATTTATGTTATTTGTTTTTGTCTTTAATGGTTACAAGTCTTTTGCAACAGCAACAGCAACAGCTTGATGTAGGTGAAGCAAGAGAAACGGTTTTAAGTCTGTTCCCTAATCTGCATTCTCTAACGCTTACTCAGCTCCCCAAGCTTACAAGTTTCTGCGTTGCAAAATTGATTGAATTATCCTCCCTGGATGTTCTCATTATTCAGGCATGCCCAGTAATGAGGGAATTTATCAGCATCGATTTAGATTTAGATTCAGATGGTGCCAACTTGACTTTCTTCAATACAGACGTTGGAAGATATGTTACGAGCGTGTGCGCTCGATAGACATACTACGTGGGATAGATGTCTTCCGTTGGCAGAATTCGCCTACAACAACAGTTTCCAGGTCAGTATCGGTATGGCACCGTATGAGGCTTTGTATGGTAGACGTTGTCGTACGCCCCTATGTTGGGATGAGGTAGGTGAGAGACGTCTGGACAGTCCCGAGTTAATAGATCAGGCAACAGAGCAGTTGGTTTTGATCAGACAACGTTTGCATACAGCTCAGGACAGACAACGGAGTTATGCAAACAACCGACGTCGTGACCTTGAGTTTCAGGTTGGTGACAAAGTATTCCTGAAGGTTGCACCGTGGAAAGGAGTACTTCGGTTCCAACAGCGAGGCAAGTTAGCGCCGCGTTTTATTGGACCGTATGAGATCACCGAGCGAATTGAACCAGTGGCATACAGTCTTGCTTTGCCACCGTCCTTGGAGAGAATCCATAGTGTCATCCATGTTTCTATGTTACGGAACTACGTTCGTGATCCATCACACGTGTTGGATGCACCACCGGTAGAGGTTGCCAGTGACTTGTCGTTTCCTGCTCAGCCAGTGGCTTGTCGTTTCCTGCTCAGCCAGTGGCTATTGTTGACGAGTCGATCAGGCAGCTTCGCAGTCGTTTAGTCCCAATGGTTAGAGTTTCTTGGCGTAGTGGTAGTTCTGAGGAGCTCTCGTGGGAGACCGAGGAGTCTATGCGGGAGCGTTACCCTTATCTCTTCCAGTAGTACGGTACGTAAATTTCGGGGACGAAATTTTTGTAAGGGGGGTAGGTTGTGAGACTTCGTGGCTGACGTGGCCACGTCAGCCACTAATATAAATATTTTCTTTTCTCCCCTGACTTATGTTTATTCCCTGCCGACTTCTTTAAAATTTTTTTCCAGTTTTTCCTCTCATTTTCAATCACCTGTAGTATCGAATCCAACCGTCTGATCGTCGAATTTTTGGCACCATTGTGTTCCTCTCATCATCACGATCAATCTGCCGTTGGTTTCACCTTCATCGGACCACGGACGCGGCCGGATCGGAGCCTGGAAGTTTTGAAATTCTCACCGGAAAATCGTCAATTCCGGCCAATCTAAAGTAAGTCTTGAAGTTTGGTTTTTGGATTCATATTCCTGATGTTTGTAGCTTCGTATTGATGTAAAAATTTTCGGTTTTGGATGAAGTTGGATTTTTCCGGCCACCGTTGACCGGCGACACTGTTCACGTTGACCGGCGACCCGTTGACCCGACCCGACCCGTTGATTCGACCCGACTGACCCGACCCGACAACCCGACCCGACACTGTTAACTGTTGACCTATTGACTAACGGTGACTAACGTTGACCCCGTTGACCGTTAAAGTTGACCATTAAAGTTGACTTTGACCGTTAAAGTTGACTTTGACCGTTGACCAAAAGTGAAACCTCCCCCGTTAGGTAATTTCGACGTTCTGATCGCAATGGTGCGATCCGTTTTTCCATCTGATGTGTCGTTTTTGAGTTATAATCATTTGAAGGTTAATATCCGTATGTTGAGTCTAACCTTCAGGTTGTGTGCTTAGGACGGGCGTGTGTTGAGGGCAAAGGCAAGAGTATCGTTTCCTTTTCTTCAGCCCGTAAGGTAGGGTCTTTACCGTATGTGTTCAATCATAAGTATTTGTTGACCTTTAAATCCGTATCTTGGTTTTAAATTGAATCGTTGTATAATCCATCGGAGTCCATCCGATGGATCCATGTCCAAGTTACCTTGTCCTTTACCGTATGTTCTTGTAAGGTAGGGTCCTTACCGTATGTGGTTCATCGTTAGTATTTCCTTGTTGTAAAATTCGTTTTACCTTGGTTTTGAGTGATTCGTTGTATAGTCCATCGGAGCCCGTCCGATTGGTCCATTGTTTAAAATTTCATTGTTCCCTTCCGTAGATAGCTATAAAGTATCATAATGTGAGGTCTTTACCGTATTTGTCTCATATTAAGTATTCTTTGATTTTAAATCCGTACTTTGGTCATTGAATTGTTGTGTAATCCATCGGAGCCCATCCGATGGATCCATTGTCCAAATTACATTGACTTTTCCGTATGTACTCGTAATGTATCATAATGTATCTCCAAAATTTCATGTGTTCAATCAAAGTCCATTTGATTGATTTGTTGTGTAAATTGGGCTGATTCCGTATCATTGCCCGTAAAGTAATAAAAAGGTTGTAATCAAAGGTTTCTGTAACGATATATGATAATATATCGTATTATTGAGTATTAATTGTAAAGTATGGTATTTCAGTGTTATTGAAAGTTAAACCAGTTTGTGATTTGTAAAGTATATAAGTTTTTATGTTACTCGTACTTGTGTTCCGTTTGGCCAAACGTGGTGAGTGCTCGGTCTCTGAGAGTAAGCGGAGAGACACTCATCTGTTGGGAGGTGTATGGTTGGAGTATGGTTACTGTATGGTTACTGTATGTTCCCTGCTTCGCAGGATGATCTGAAAGGGACTAGTTGATCTTTTCTGTATAAAGTTTTATTAATCACTCTAGTCTCGGACAACACTGGTAGAAGGGGCTATGTATGTAATTGTTTTAAAAGTATACGTATAAAACCTACCAGTGGGCTTCCGGTTTCCCTTTAGCGGGGGTTACTCGGGAAGTGATTTCCAGTCCGCCCATGTTTTTACTATTGACCCTGTTGAGTTCTTTGTTGAAAGCGAAAGTACACTTTCGAGGCCAGTAAGTAAACGTTTTGTAAAGTAAACAGAAAGTACATGTTGGGTCCAGTAAGTAATGTTTTGTAAAGTAAACAGTAAAAGTTTATGTTTTGAGAAATTACAAGTTCAGTAATGTTCTAATAAGTTCCTTGTTGTTTCCTCTCATCTGATAAGTTGTTGTATTGTACCTCTCCTTTGATACGTTCCTTGTTGTCCCTCTTCTTTGATAAGTTCACTTTGTTGTCCCCTACTGAGATTCTCGAAAATCTCACCCCCTTCGTGTTTGTTTTCCCTCCCAGGACTAGATCGTGGTCAGTAGCTATTTTCAGTGTGAGCGTCGGGACTACTCGCTGGGACTATTGCATCTGCACATGTATGGTTTTATTGGCACACTGTTGAATATTTATTGTTTGGATTGTTGGTTTCGTTTTCAGATACTTGGGGCTTGTGTGTTATGGTTTCACTGGTTTGTATTGTATTGTTATAAAAAGACTTCCGCTGTTTTAAATGTTCTCCGTTATTTATTGTGCCACGTATTTAGTTCTTATCAGCCATGCTGTAATTTGTAAATATTTTAAATTTTATTTTTGGGGATTTACGTTTGAAAAGTCAAAATAGCCTTGTGGAGTTCGGATTGGTCCACGTGTCGGGCTTCTCCGGGCTTCACGGCGGTAAGGGCCCGCTTTCCTCCCTGTACGAGTCTCCGATACACCGGAGAAGTTGGCTGATCGGTATATTGATGAGATCGTCAGACTTCATGGAGTTCCAGTCTCTATTGTTTCAGATCGAGACCCGAGATTTACTTCTCGTTTCTGGGGAAAGTTTCAGGGTGCTTTGGGTACCCGTCTGAACTTCAGTACGGCTTTCCATCCCCAAACAGATGGTCAGTCCGAGAGGACAATACAGACGTTGGAAGATATGTTACGAGCGTGTGCGCTCGATAGACATACTACGTGGGATAGATGCCTTCCGTTGGCAGAATTCGCCTACAACAACAGTTTCCAGGTCAGTATCGGTATGGCACCGTATGAGGCTTTGTATGGTAGACGTTGTCGTACGCCCCTGTGTTGGGATGAGGTAGGTGAGAGACGTCTGGACAGTCCCGAGTTAATAGATCAGGCAACAGAGCAGTTGGCTTTGATCAGACAGCGTTTGCATACAGCTCAGGACCGACAACGGAGTTATGCAAACAACCGACGTCGTGACCTTGAGTTTCAGGTTGGTGACAAAGTATTCCTGAAGGTTGCACCGTGGAAAGGAGTACTTCGGTTCCAACAGCGAGGCAAGTTAGCGCCGCGTTTTATTGGACCTTATGAGATCACCGAACGCGTTGGGCCAGTGGCATACCATCTTGCTCTGCCACCGTCCTTGGAGAGGATCCATAATGTCTTCCATGTTTCTATGCTACGGAAGTATGTACGGGATCCGTCACACGTGTTGGATGCACCCCCAGTAGAAGTTGCCAGTGACTTGTCGTTTCCTGCTCAGCCATTTTCCCAAATTTTTTTCTCATTTTCTCACAAACTTCTTCCCCTTCGGTATCAAAATCCAACCGTCTGATCGTCGAATTGTTTGCACCATTGTGTTCCTCTCATCATCACGATTAATTTGTCGTTGGTTTCACCTTCATCGGACCACGGACACGCCCGGATCGGAGCCCGAAAGTTCCGAAATTTTCACCGGAAAATCGTCAATTCCGGCCAATCAGAGGTGAGTTTGGAAATTTGGTTTTCGGTTTCGTAATCCTGATGGTTGTGGCTTCCTATTGATGTAAAAATTTTCGGTTTTGGATGAAGTAGGAATTTTCCGGCCACCGTCGGCGACACTGTTCATCGTTGACCGGCGATCGACACTGTTCATCATACTGTACATCGACACTGTTCATAGGTACTGTATATTGACACTGTTCATAGGTACTGTACCTTGACACTGTTCATATGTACAATCATAAGTATAATCCATCGGAGTCCATCCGATGGATCCTTGTCCAAGTTACTTTGTCCTTTATCGTATGTTCTTGTAAGGTAGGGTCTTTATCGTATGTGGTTCATCATTAGTAATTCCTTGTTGTAAAATCTGTTTTACCTCGGTTTTGATTGATTCGGTGTATAGTCCATCGGAGCCCATCCGATTGGTCCATTGTTCAAATTTCATTGCTCTCTTCCGTAGGTAGCTGTAAAGTATTATAATGTAGGGTCTTTACCGTATTTGTCTCATATTAAGTATTCTTTGATTTTAAATCCGTACTTTGGTCATTGAATTGTTGTGTAATCCATCGGAGCCCATCCGATGGATCCATTGTCCAAATTACCTTGACTTTCCGTATGTACCCGTAATGTATCATAATGTACCTCCAAAATTTCATGTGATCAATTAAAGTCCATTTGATTGATTTGTTGTGTAAATTGGGCTGATTCCGTATCATTGCCCGTAAAGTAAGAAAAAGGTTGTAATCAAAGGTTTCTGTAACGATATATGATAATATATCGTATTATTGAGTATTAATGGTAAAGTATGGTATTTCAGTGTTATTGAAAGTTAAACCAGTTTTTGATTTGTAAAGTATATAAGTTTTTATGTTACTCGTACCTGTGTTCCGTTTGGCCAAACGTGGTGAGTGCTCGGTCTCTGAGAGTAAGCGGAGAGACACTCATCTGTTGGTAGGCGTATGGTTGGAGTATGGTTACTGTATGTTCCTTGCTTCGCAGGATGATCTGAAAGGGACTAGTTGATCTTTTCCGTATAAAGTTTTGTTAATCAATCTAGTCTCGGACAACACTGGTAGAAGGGGCTATGTATGTAATTGTTTTAAAAGTGTATACGTAAAACCTACCAGTGGGCTTCCGGTTTCCCTTTAGCGGGGGTTACTCGGGAAGTGATTTTCCAGTCCGCCCATGTTTTTACTATTGACTCTGTTGAGTTCTTTGTTGAAAGCAAAAGTACATTTTCGAGACCAGTAAGTAAACGTTTTGTAAAGTAAACAGAAAGTACATGTTGGGTCCAGTAAGTAATGTTTGTAAAGTAAATAGTAAAGTTTAAGTTTTGAGAAATTACAAGTTCAGTAATATCCTAAGAAATTCCTTGTTGTTTCCTCTCATCCGATAAGTTCTTTGTTGTCCCTCTTCTTTGAAAAGTCTGTTTTGTTGTCCCCTACTGAGATTCTCGAAAATCTCACCCCTTCGTGTTTGTTTTCCCTCCCAGGACTAGATCGTGATCAGTAGTGGTTTTCAGTGTGTGCATCGGGACTACTCGCTGGGACTATTGCATTTGCACATGTATGGTTTTATTGGCACACTGTTATGTATTTATTGATTTGACATGTGGTTTTGTTTTCAGATACTTGGGGCTTGTGAGTTATGGTTTCACTGGTTTGTATTGTGTTGTTATAAAAGACTTCCGCTGTTTTAAATGTTCTCCGTTATTTATTGTGCCATGTATTTAGTTCTTATCAGCTATGCTACAATTTGTAAATATTTTAAATCTTATTTTTGGGGATTTACGTTTGAAAAGTCAAAATAGCCTTGTGGAGTTCGGATTGGTCCACGTGTCGGGCTTCTCCGGGCTTCACGGCGGTAAGGGCCCGCTTTCCGGGTTTGGGTCCTTACACTACTTCTCTCTGTCTGCTTTCTTTTAAGCTTTTCTTGTTTCTGTTCCTTTCTTTCTGGTTTCTTCTTTTCAGCCCTTTGGCTTTTGTTGTCCCTCGTTTTAACAGTCTGTTCTTGAGCGTTTTCTGTTCTCGCTTTTCCTTTCTTGGTTATGTAGTTCAGTCTGCTCAATATCTGTTGTTTTTCACCATCTATTTACTTCTTTTCCTTTCGTTCTTTTTCCCTTAGTTTTCTCACTTATGTTCTCTTTATCATTGGCAGTCTCTGACCTTTTTGCACTATGATGTAACGTTGATGGTGTTGTACCTGTCTATACATATATGTTGAGAATTATTGTCTCAGGAAGTGGATGGTGGTTCTCTGTCCTATTTTCTTTGTTCCTTTTCATACAGGAAAAGGGGTAATAAGTGGTTTCTTTTTCAAGTTCTTATCGCAGTTCATATTTTTCAAGTTATTATTATTATTATTATTATTATTATTATTATTATTATTATTATTATTATTATTATTATTAAGAGCTGTAAAATGTTGTCATATTCCATACTCTTTTATTATGAAATTTCTCTTTGGTACTCCCACGATGTAGACATTACTGTGGAACCTCGTTAAATCTCTTTTTCATTTTTTATTTAGTAATTCTATGCACCTATATCTTTCTGCCAGTTATGTAATATTCCAAAACATCGAAACGGCAGCAAAAGAGGATTCCAACATAAACTCCTCCTGTAAAAAAAGAAAATTATTAGGTACATATTGGCTGATTTCGATAATCGCCTACTGTCATAGATACATTCTCAACCGAGGAAACTTCATTAATATCTCCTCAAAGAATTACAGTTAACGACACGAAGAAAGCAAAGCTGGGTCTTCTTGGGCCTAGCACTTTTATTGTCAACTCTCCGATAAAACTTGATTCTTAAGTCTTCTGCCGAGCTTTAAAAAAAATTAATTTCGATAAGTATTTTAAAAGAATTAACTTTATTTATATTTATTTACATTTTACGATTAATAATGGAGTCATTTTCTAGTCTGAAATAAAATATCCAGGTAGATTGATATAAAGTCTCTTACTTAATCTATCTATCCAAACAGATAGATTGATATGGAGTTAAATTCTTCATAATCTGCCAATGATTATGAGGAATTTGACTCCAGGTTGGACATCTATGAAAGAATCATGGATGCTCTTGTTTCTTCCAGTTCAAAAATGTTGGGGTGTATTGTTACAAACACACTAGTTATCCAGGGACGTGGCAATATGGACAATACATGCACAAGCATGCCCACGAGGAAGAGTGCTCGAAATACTTGCTTACCTGCCAAGTTCAAGCAATACGTCTGAATTGTTTAAATTATGATCAAAATTTTATTTTTAGTTCAATCATATGTATTCAGTTATTTATGTATTGAGGTGCACGTTAGATCTCACGTCGTCTCAATTACTCTAGTTGTTACTTCTGAAAGCCTTATTTAAGGCCTGATTAATAAGAGCTGAGCATGTTGAATGCCCAGTATTCTAATTCTCTTCATTTTTTCCCTGTAATTTTCGTTCTGTTCATTCTAATCCTTTCTCAACAATTTATCTCAGTAACAAGTTGGTGCTTTCATTGAGAGTATTCATGGTGGAGAGTTCGGTGACCACCCATTATAGAGTTTTAGAAGAAGCTTTGGCATAGGTGTTGCAAGACATACAGGGGATGACTGTAGCAATGCAAGGCCAAGCAGACGATATTTCTTTGCACCATTAGTACCATCGAATGGTTGCAAAAATTCCACGAGGCTTTAGTCCAGTCCTTGGTGCGCATCAAGAAGCAGACGACTAAGACGCAAGAAGCATTGCTGCCAACTCCACAAATTTCTGGCACGAGCGTCGGAACCATTGAGACTACGGGCACTATTAAGAGAATTGGTAACAGTGGCAGCATTTTATATAGCTGGAGAAGCGTTGCAATGGTATCAATGGCTTCATGTCATAAATCAATTATCTACTTGGGAGTAGCTTGCACTTGATTTGGAAAATCATTTTGGTCCATCGCAATATGTTAATCATGAGGCGTTATTGTTCAAACTCCAACAGGACTTGTCTGTGATAGATTATCGGCACCGATTTGAGGTACTATCTATACGTATTATAGGATTAACTGCTGATAATCTCCTTAACTGTTTCATATCAGGCCTTAAGGATCCCATCAAGAAGGAATTTTACTTGCTTAAGCCTTCAAATTTGGTGGAGGCAACAAGTATGACACAACTGATTGAAGAGAAACTTTATCCCAACCGTGTGATCACAAACCCGAGACTTACCCCACTTGTACCTCCTTTTCATGCAACAAAAGTGGCAATTCCAGCGGTACCCCTAGCATTAGTAGCTCCAACAAACTTGAGAGTTCCAGTTCAGAGACTAACGACGTCGAAGATGGAGGATAGACGAGCTAAGGGTCTATGTTTCAATTGTGATGAAAATTTTTTCCCATGACACAAATGTAAGAAAGTGCAGTTTCATAGTTTAGTTGCAAAGGAAGAGGAGGTTGGCAGCGAGATTCAGGCAGCGTCTTATCAAGACAATTTCGAGGAGCAGCACAAAAATCATCAATTCCATGTGTTAGATTCGGAAACTTTAGAAATAAATCCGACAATTTCCATACATGCGATGGAGGGAAGGCTCAAACCAGCAACTTTAAGGGTGCGTGGAGTTATTGCAGGACAGGAGCTTGAGATTTTGATAGAAGGTGGCTCGACCCATAATTTTGTGCAAACAAGGATTGCGCAATATCTGAAATTGGCCATCCTGAAATCTCGGTATGTAAGTGTAATCGTGGGTAATGGAGAGACATTGAATTGTGCAGGCATGTGTTCTTAGGTTTCCATAGCTACCAATAACCATATCTTCAATATCTATTTATTTGTTTTATCCCTGTATGGAGCTGATGTGGTCTTAGGAACGCAGTGGTGATCTGAAATTAGACCTATTTTATTTGACTACAAAGAACTATAGATGAGTTTTGAATTCTTAGAAGAGCAAGTGAAAATCCGTGGCATCCAACAAGCAGAATTAACGTCTATGACATTGGGGAAATTTCGAAAGGCAAGAAAAACTCTTATGCTTCTTGTTTCCAATTGATTTTTAATACAGTTAAAATCCAGGAGCCAATCGAATTTTTTGGGGACGTACCCCTAGATTACAAAAGGCAATTAGAAAATCTAGTTGCTAAATTTGAGCCAATTTTTCAGGTGCCTAAGGATTGCCTCCATTCCGGAGTATCTCGCATCGTATCCAGCTCTTGCCTGGGTCATCTCCTGTCAAAGTACGACCTTATCGTTATCCTCATTGCCAAAAGGAGGAAATTGAAAATCAGGTGAATTAAATGCTGGCTGATGGAGTCATTCAAAGAAGTATGAGCCCTTTTGTGTGGATTACAAGGCATTAAATACCATTACAGTCAAAGACAGTTTTCCCATACCAACAGTAGATGGGTTATTAGATGAATTAAATGGTGCTCAAATATTTTCTAAGCTAGATTTGCAGTCTGGCAACCATCAGTTGCGCATTGGGAGGACATCCATAAAACAACCTTCTAGACACATGATGGACACTTGAATTCCTTGTTCTTCCTTTTGGGCTTACCAATGCACCTACATCCTTCGGAGCTGAGATGAGTTTACAGTTCCAACAGATGTTAAGGATATTTGTTCTGGTTTTCTTTGACGATATTTGATTTACAGCTCATAATGGGATCTCCACTTGGTACATCTTGAATAGCTGTTCTCCATTCGGAGTGAACAAATTTTATGTGAATTTAGCTAAGTGTTCAATTGGCTGTTCTTCTATTAATTATCTCGTCTATATTATTTCGGGTGAGGGTGTATCTGTTGATCCCGAAAAAATTGGTGCTCTACAATCTTGGCCACGACTACTTACAGTTCGTCAACTGCCTGGTTTTATGGGTTGGCCAGTTATTATGGAAGATTTGTTCCTGATTTTGCGCAATTGGCAGTTCCACTCACTGTATTACTACATAAGGATGTTTTCCTTTGGACCATAGATACTGATGCAGCTTTTAACTAGATTAAAACCGCACTAACATCTACAATTGTGCTCGCCCTTCCTGATTTTTGGAAACCTTTTGTTCTTCAAACGAATGCTTCAGGAGAAGCAATTGGTGCAGTCTTTTCACAAGTCGGTTGTCCTATCTCTTTTTTAGCAAACAACTCGCCCCTTCTTTTAAGGCCAAGTCCACGTATACCAGAGATATGCATACAGTGATCATATCTATCCAACATTGGCAACAGTATATTTTAGGATCCAAATTTATTTTGGAAACAGATCACCAACCGTTGAAAGTCATGCTAACTCAAACTATTAATTCTCCGGTGCAATAACAATGGATTTTGAAATTAATGGGATATGATTTCGATATCCACTATAAACTTGGAAAGGCAAATATTTTCGCTGATGTTCTATCACGACGACCTCAATCTACTTTGACTTATCATGCTATTTTTTCCTTTGGGCCAACTTACTCTATTATCCATGCCATTAAACGGTTCATTGCGGATAGCCCAATAGCAGTGCAGAAAATAAAGGAGATCTAGGATCAACTTTCATTATCTCCTTTTCGTATCGTTATGGATTGATATGGTTTTAAAAATAGGATTTGGCTTCCACGGGAATCAGCTCTACACGATCTCTTACTCGTGGAGTATCATGACTGCCCCATTGGTGGACACACCAGCATGCAACGTACCCTTGCTCTCATCACTGCTTTTTTTATTGGCTTGGCATTCTCGAAGATGTTTAGAAATACGTGGCCAGTTGCTCGATATGCCAGCAGGTCAAGCTAGTCCTCACGCCTCCACAAGGACTTCTCCAACCCTTGCCTGTTCCAGGAAACATTTGGGATTCTATCTCAATAGATTTTATCACTCATCTGCCTCCATCCCATGATAAGACTGCCATTCTTGTCATCATTGATCGTCTTTCCAAGTTTAGACACTCTCTGGCCTTAGGATCCAATTTCACTGATGTTTCTGTCTCGGACATCTTTGTGAAGCAGATTGTAAGGCTTCATGTGTAAGACCCCGAATTTTGAGTCCTAGAAGTCCAGAAGTCAGTGCAGGTGAAAAGACGATTTTGCCCCTGAAGAGAAGAATGTATGATAGTCGAAATTAGTAAGATTTTTCAGTAAATTAATTTACTTCTAATTCCTTTTGATTT
>JAEPBF010000145.1:0-53839 GCA_019739055.1 Passiflora organensis | reverse complement strand
GAGCCAAAAATAAATTGATTGATTAAATTCAGGCCTATATGGTTTTGAATAAATATTTTTTACTTAGGCCTAAATAATTATAGTCCAAAATATATGATTTAATTATGATTGAATCAAATCATATTTAGATTATTAAAGTGAATAAATACTGTGTAGGGTATTTTGTCTAGGAAAATTGGATTTTAAGTGGGACAAATATAATCTCTCCAATTTACCTTGGAATGTCATAGAATGATGGTTCTATCTAAAAACTTTACTCAACAAACTTTCTTGGGATCATAAAATTAGTATGCATTCACTATAATAATCAAAAAGATAATATGATTGGATTAATTCTCAATAATAAGAATTATATCGAGTCATATGGAATGGGCATATTATAATTATATTGAGGATATATTTTGGATCATTGAATCCAAAGTTATGATTCTAGACTATAAAGAAAAATCTGATAGATCAAAATAAATTATTTTGAGTTATAGATGAATTTAGTAAGATTCAAAGTTTAAAATTTTAAACTAAATTTGCTCAAAATGATTTATTTAATTTATAGGATTAAAATCATATCTACTTAATATTTATCATTTGGGTCATTGGGATCATTTTAAAATATGTAGTTTTAAATGCAATCATGGATGGTTTTTCCTTTAAATGTTCTGTGTTTGCTGTTACTGCTATGTTATTCTCAACGTTAATCCATTTATATGAACTTCCATACTAAATTTATCGTTGGAACCCATGTCCTTGATGTCGTTCTTCATTAATGACACTCTAACAAGACTGCTTCCACTCATCTGCGTTGGGACATTCTGTCAATCTCTTATCGGCTTCAACTATAACAAATAACTCCTCCTCGCTCAATATTTTAAGAGCCATATCCCTTACCAAATCATGTATTTTCACATATTTTGCATGCGGTCAATAATCACGTTCTAACAAGTAAAGATTGATAAGGTTGGTGAGCATGACATTGCCCTCATCAACTTCTTCCCTTCTGCACTTTTTCCTCTTTATTATCCCCTTTGCAATGTGGAACATTAGAGGGTGTCGGGGTAGGCTGAAACAGAACCAGATTCGTAATCTTATCACGAAGGAGAGGCTTAGCGTTTTGATCATCTGTGAGACGAAACGGGAGAGTTTTTCTGATCGCTTGGCAGGCAGTCTATGGCCTGGAACTAATATTAAATGGGCAGCTATTGATGCTCAAGGCAGGGCTAGTGGTATTGTTTGTTTATGGGATGAAACGCATGTACAAATGACTGGCATAGAAAAATTTGAGCGATGGATGTTATTAAAGCTGCGGACTAGAGCCTCTGGTTTCAGCTTTGTATGTGCTGGATTACACGCTCCCAACAGTGTGGGTGAGCGCAGAGTATTGTGGTCAGAAATGCAACAACGGAAAGCAACAGACACAGATCCTTGGGTTGTACTGGGCGACTTCAATGAGACAGTAAACGAAACAGAGAGGATTGGTAGCTACTTTAACCGCACTGCAGCAAGTCGACTCCTACAGTTTATCAATGGGAGTGGCATGATTGATATGCCAATTCTCGGCAAGGAATTCACGTGGTTCACTGTGCATAGTGCGTCTAGAATAGATCGGGTTTTGACGTCTCCAACTTGGTGTCAACATTTTAGCCACCATAGGCTATACGCTGGCGATAAAGGATTTTCGGACCATGTTCCCCTCATCTTGAAAGCCGATACTTTCTTCTGGGGCTTCCGACCATTTCGCTCGTGGGATGTATGGTGGGAGGATAGACACTTTATTGATCTGATACACACTTAAAAAAGCTGGGGTGGTCAAGAAGCTGGCCTTCTTAAAAAAGAAGCTCAAAGACTGGCATACTAATACGTATGGTGCGCTGGACAACAAGTTGCGGCTCACTCTGATTGAACTTGACTCCCTGGATCAGGATAGACGTGGTTTGGGGACAGCTTTGACGGGGTGGTACAATGTCCTGCAGGTCCAGAAATGGGATTTAAAGAAGAAAATCGAGGCTATGTGGCGGCAGAAATCTAGACAACAATGGCTCAAGCTTGGAGATAAAAACAGTAAGTTCTTCCATTCATGTGCTTCCCTACGGCGCTGTTATAATTTCATTGGAGCCGTGACTGTCAATGGTATGGAGTTAATTGAGCCATCCGAGATCAAGGCTGCCGCGCTTACACACTTTCAGAAGCTTTTTGAGGGTGATACAGTTCGTTGGTTAGAACTGGGCAGCCTCAACCTACCTCGGCTCTCATCCGCTGCAGCTACCAATCTGGAAGTACCTTTCCTCGATGAGGAAATCAAGCAGGCGGTTTGGGTTTGTGGCAGCCATAAGGCCCCCGGTCCAGACGGTTTTAATTTCTATTTCCTTAAGAAAACGTGTGACGTGATTGGCAAGGATATTGTTACAATGGTGAAGGAATTTCACTCCAGTGGAACTTTGCCTCGTGGGATAAATAACAGCTTCATTACCTTGATTCCCAAGATACCAGGTGCCTCTGATTTTAATTCCTACCGGCCTATCAGTCTTATAAATAGTTTGTACAAGATTATTGCAAAGCTATTATCCCAATGACTTAAGCGAGTGGCGGACCAACTCATTTCTCCTTTCCAAATGGGCTTTATGGAAGGTCGACATATAGCTAATTCGATCATGATCGCCAACGAATTGATTCACACTATGAAGCAATCAAAACAGAGGGGATGGTGTTTCAAATTGGATTTTCAGAAGGCTTACGATTCGGTCGATTGGAACTTTCTAATTGAGGTGATGATACAGATGGGTTTTGGTTCCCATTGGCGACGGTGGATCATGGCCTGCATTTCCACAGCGAGGTGTGCAGTATTGATCAATGGTGCGCCGACGACAGAATTTGCAATGGGGCGAGGCTTGCGTCAAGGTGACCCGCTGTCGCCGCTGTTGTTTAATTTGGTGGGGGAGGTTTTGTCCAGATTAATTGTCACAGTGGCTGAACGGCAACTGTTTCACGGTATAAAGGTTGGCACCTTACAGTTAACACACTTACAATATGCCGATGACGTTATCCTTTTCAGCCAAGGCGACCATCAGGGGATTCTCAATCTGAAACGCTTGTTGCGATGCTATGAACTGCTGTCTGGTTTAAAGATAAACTTTTTTAAATCAGGATTAGTAGGGATTAATGTGCCTAATGGGGAGGCGGCACGTATGGCGTATATGCTTCAATGTCGGCTGCAGGTTCTGCCATTCCAGTATCTTGGGGTGCCTTTTGGGGCGAATCCTCGTCGCCATAGTACGTGGGTGACGGTAATTAACAGGTTCAAACGTAAGTTGGCTTCCTTGAAAGGCTCTATGTTGTCATTAGGAGGTCGGATTATATTGCTGAAATCGGTGCTGAATAGCTTACCAATTTACTACATGACTTTCTTTCAAATGCCAGTGGTAGTACGGAGGGATTTAGAGAAATGGATGAGGCGTTTCCTATGGGTTGGGAAAATTGATCAGCGTTGTATGTGTAAAGTAAGCTGGCAGGTGGCAGTTAGAGCGAAGGACAATGGGGGTGCAGGGTTGGGATGCCTGAAATGGCGGAATGTAGCACTGCTCACGAAGTAGAGCTATAGTGTAACGACCCTAATTCCTAAACCATTATCAATTGCTCCTATTAAGGTCATTACCACCGTGAAACCCAAATAAGTCTCAGCGACACCTAAGATCTATTAGAATTTCACAAGGCTACATACCGATTTTAAGCTTATTTATTTTGTTGCTTTTTAATCAATTGGAGCATGCTATTGGACACATATTCTGGTAACATACGGAGTAAATAAAATCATCAGCGGAAGTCTTAAATCAATCCATTGGGTTCATAACACACAAGTCCCATAGGGATCCAAATAACCAGCAAGCAATTCATCAACAATTTCCGGAAATAGCAAGCCAAACGAATGCTCAAAAATAAACCAGAACATCATCCAATCTTTCAAGTTATTTGCGCATGTAACAGGTAAGTGTTTATGATGCGATATCGCCCCGCCATGCAGCCTTGATCTCACACACCGGTACCACGAACAGAGGGTGTACCTAAGCCTGAAAAATGGTAAAAACAACAGGATGAGATTACAAGAATCTCAGTAGGGTCGCAGCATCATAAGATCTACAGAATCCCTAAACACAAATCTCCCGAATTCACATAAGATCATTCCCTAAACAACTAAAGGGATCACGCAATTCAACAATAAACATAAGGAGGTTAAGGCCGAGATCATGGCTGTGGGAGGACCACACTTCCGAAAGTTCAGAAGTACACAGGCAGGTGAAATACAACAAAATCACACTCAATGATGAAGAAAGGCCATCCCCTTCCACCTGTGTTGTCCAAGACTTACTGCACAAAGGGTAGATGGTTAACACACAAACTAATCAGTAAGCCTTTCACCTTATCCTCGCAAGGATAAGTCGACTAGCCCCTCATGGAACAAGTCTTCCCTTAGTCGCAACCAGGGCATCCCCAAATCACACAGAAGTGGGCTTCCTATCTCGCAAGACAGGGATCCGGCCACCAAGGACAGATATCCAGCGTGCACTTGCTGGTTCAGCACCCATACACCTCCCATAAATCGATAAGAACCTCTCCTCTCCCTAGGAGCATCAGTTCTTACCCTGCGTGGCCACCGAAACAGGATCCTGACACACAAACACGTACAAGCACACACAGGCAAGTACAAAGCATAATACCACAATAGGGTATTCTCAATCACGTCAGGAAATAATCAACACATCCAAGTCATATAACAATAGCATCCCAAGCATTCAATCCCTAACTCAGGGGTTCTATACAGCCTAGGAGATTCATATCTCATTCCGGATTTCATATTCTCACCACATAATCCAATCGCAAACAATACATCAAAGGCAGGTAACAAAAACATCAAATAAGAGCGGGGCTTTCTGGAGAAACCGATGAGGCATAGATCCTACCTCTCTTGTCTCTGAACAAGAAGCTACTCCTTTGCCTTTATTAAGTAAATCTGAACCACCTAAATCATCACCACACAAAGATAAAACCAACTAAGCATGCATATCCAAAAATCAAATGCATACGCTATTCCTTACCAGTACCACTCACCAAACCTATCAGAAAACCAGTGATAAGACGTTTCAGGTGCCTCCCCCTTGGATGTGTGATGTGATAGCCAGAAACTTATCAAGATTCAACCTGAATTTACCATTCCAATTAACTATGCAAAACCTATTGCTAAAAGTAGGGCATAGCACGATTTCGTCTTAACCTAAAAACAACAAAATATTTACATCTAAGCTGCGATTAACATATTTTTGGAAAGAGAACGAAAAGATCTTTCCAACGACATATTATTTTCAAGATTCCAACAAACGAGTAAAAAGTTATGCTATTTTGAAATTCAAGAAGATTTGGCGGAAACCTAACGCGGCCGCCGATTTTCAAAGTAATGTTAGGCAACGAAATAATAACCTCCCGAAGCAAATCAAAAGATGGTTGGAAAGAGGATGAAGAGATCTTTCCAACAAGCTATTATTCTCAGAGATCCAACGAACGATGAGGGAGTTATGCTAGTTTAAAGTTTCTGCAAATTCTGACGGCTAATGGGAGGTATAGGGTTTTAAGCCTATACGAATTTTGTAAGGTTTTAGGGGAAACTTTTGTGGGGTTGGCTTCTTATTTATATTGAATGAGTGAAGAATTAGGTCTACTATCAGTCTATCAATTCAATACAATCTACCAAATAATCAAAACTCTTAAATTACCTTCCTTAATCTATTTAAGGTAACTATCTACCTTAAAGGATGTTATCCTAAAACGATGACCCATCTACAAGATCCTAAATCAAAATTAGAAGCAAATTAATTTACTGAACAATCTTACCAATTTCGGCTATCACACATCCTTCTCTTCAGGGGCAAAATCGTCTTTTCACCTGCACTGGCTTCTGGACTTCTAGGACTCAAAATTCAGGGTCTTGCATAGGATACCAAGTCGTATTAGGTGACCTTTGGTAGAAATCTTCTCCCTGCACGCCAACCACATGAACGTTTGCCATTTGGGAGCTCCCTGCTTGCGCCAAACGTTTGGGATCATCCGCGCATCGAGTACAACAGCACTTTCTTCCAGCGATTGGTAATAGATACGGGCCGAGAAGGGTCTCATCTGATCTCCCCACAATAGCAGATCTTCATCCAGTGAATTTGGTTTAAAGCATCCCAGAATGGACAGTAAGCGATCAGCTTCGTCGGCCTCCCATACAAAAAGCCTTCTCCTCCAAATGAGATTCCACCGCCATTCGTCTCCCACCGTCAACCCAAACCACAAGACCGGTCCCTCCTTATCCAAAGATATCTCATAAAGTCTGGGAAATGTGACCCTCAAAATTCGGGGTCTTACATATAGAATTGCTAGCGACTTCTGCTCCCTGTGGAAACAGGTCATAATGCAGAAATACAGTCCCACTTTGCGTGCTGAAGAGATAGTGTGTGATGACAGTCACGGTTCTGCTATTTGGAAAGGCATTGTGAAGACGAGCAGATCCATCTTGCCAAATGGAAAGTGCATCTCCGCCTTTTATCGTTGGCAATTGGGCAAAGGAGACACAATCGCTTTTTGGGACGACGTTTGGTGCAGCATAACTCCCTTGAAAGACGTCTTTCCCAGGTTATATGCGCTATCCTTGGACAAAGAGGGATCTATCCTGCGGTTTGGTTTGCTGACAGGGACTGAATGGAGATGGAACCTAATTTGGAGGAGAAGGCTTTTTGTCTGGGAGGCTAACGAAGCTGATCGTCTAATGTCTATGCTGGGATGCTACTCTCCGAAGACCACGGCTGACGACCTGTTATTATGGGGAGATCAACTAAGCCCCTTCTCGTCCCGTATTTGCTATCAATCGTTGGAAGCCATTTCTGTTATGCCCGGGGAGCGGCTAATCCCAAATGTCTGGAGCAAGCAGGGCGCTCCCAAATGGCAAGCGTTCATGTGGTTAGCGTGCAGGGAGAAGATTTCAACCAAAGCTCATCTGATCCGCCTTGGTATTTTGCCCGCTAGTGAAGGCGATTGTGAGGCCTGTGGATTTCTGGAGAGGGATTCAAATCATGTTTTACTCACTTGTAGGAAAGCCTGGGCAAGTTGGTCGTTATTATTCAAACACTGGGGCTTAAGCTGGGTACAACCGTGCTCCATGGCTGATCTGTTCATACAGTGGGCTTGTTTCTCAATTCCTCTCCGCTGGCAAAAGGTGTGGTATGTCTTACTGTTTTCTTTTGCTTGGAGTATATGATTGGGTAGAAATAACAGCATTTTCAGGAGGGAAGCTGCCAGTAGGAGATGTTGCCTGTAGGAGATTTTGCTTCCTTGCTGGCCAGATAGTTTGTCTAGCTTATGAAAATTTCCGATACTGTATTTACGTATAGTATCTGATAAGTTTCATTTTGCCTAGCCAGTGGGTACAATGTTTCATTGTCCCATAACCTGTATTACGGCTTTTGCTCTTAATACACTCGATGTATTTTCAAAAAAAAATCAACAACTCTATTAACTCATCACACTCAATCGCAAAATCTTCTGGAAACAGTACACAATATAGCAAACACTGTTGCAAAGATAAATCATCATTTAAACAATCATTTAGTGAGTGATTTCTGTCAAAAAATGAAAGGAAAGCCCACCATCAAACTTGCTCTGGAATAACACGAGTCATTTATCAAACTGAGTCCAACAAGAGAAAGAGATGGAGAAGGAGCGCAGGCAAAGCAATAAAGCTGTCAAGTGCAGTGCTTGCGAGAAACCCATATTGGGTCTTGATTATTTGTCGAGTACAGACTGCATTTCCCGAGGTAAAAAACACCAGTTTACTCCCCTGCTAAATTCTGCGTCTGTGTCAATCTCATACACTTCCAAAGCCTGTGGCACCCAGGGCAATTGGGAAAGAGCAAATAACATTTTTTTTAAAAAAAAGTTAATGGAACAGATTAGGAAACGAAAACAAATAGTATTAAATCACAAGCCTTTCTTTATTCCTACCATTTCCTTCAAAGTTCAAAGCAAGCGTGACATCGAGGCAAGTGCTAGGTGGAACAACAGAAATTTCACAGAAAATTTCATTTTTTTAAAGAAAAACAACACAGGCTAGCTACCGTACCATTTCATGAGACTGTTTGATCAAAATTAATTCATGTTTTCCAGGCAATGTGACTGCCTTGGAAGGAACTACGGGTGCAATAACACCTATTTCATATTATATTAATCCACCTTCCCCTTCCCTTCCCTTCCCTTCTTTGGCTTTGCATTACCTCCAGAAGAGAAAAACCACCTTATTTTGGGAGAATACGTCGTGTTAGGATTTAATAGCAAGTGGTAAACCATCACATTTTTCCACAATTGCTCTTGCATATGATTCCACCTTGATGTCACAGACTCCATGTTCTCTCTCGAACAATGCCCAAGCTTCTTCGCCAGAAAGTAACTCAACCTTGATTATGTTTTCCTCGTGACAATTCATTTGTCGGCAAACATCAAGTGATCGAGTTGTGAACATCAACGTATATCCTTCTTCAGGAAGTCTCACCTCCTCTAAATCAAAATAATCCCACCAATCATCTATAATGAGAACGAAACTCCCTTTATCAGCCAATTCTTCAGCCTATTTCCCTGCTCTATATATCTTATCTTCTTCCTCTCAAATATCTAAATGCATACTTTTAGCAATACGATATTGGAATGTCACAATCTTGTGAAGCAACAGAGTATCACAATGCCTTCTCTCACCTCCCCAATTCTCCCACCTCTCTCTAATCTCCATCCCAACACCATCCCCAACCCAGCTTTCCAACCAACCTCCCAAATCAAAAGTGCGGGTGGTAGGACCGTGGGCCCTTCCTCAGTTTCAAACCTGCAAAGCTTGCCTTCCCCCGTCACATTAGGGCATGAACATTCCAAATGGATTCCAACACAGGTGTTTAGCGAAGACCAGTATATTTCTTACTTCATTGAAGGTATCCCGGAGGGATGGAATTCTAACAAATTATTTAGAGTGATAGCCGATGTTGAGCATGTAGCGGATGTGTTCATCTCCGGACGCATATACAAGCGGGGACTGCGGTTTGGTTTAGTTAAGTTTGTCCGGTGCGGGGTGCAGGAAGAAGCTAGACAAAGACGGTTGAACTCGAGACTAGGTGGACATTCTTGGTTGAGCCTTAATGTGGCCCGTTATGCAGCTGGTGCAGGGACTTGACGAGTATCGATTGGTGCTAATGCCCGAGTGGTCGAGACATCTGAGTTGCAACAAAAACGGACAGTCATGTGTTATCCGCCTCTGAGGAAGAGGGATGGACGAACTTATGCAGAAGCTACAGCTATGCAGAAGGAGTCTGAGTCCGAGGAAGAACTTGTAGAGCTTTTCTCAGATCGGGGGACCCTGGACCGACTTCAGAGAAGTGTTGTTGGTCTTCTTCGCGAGACTTTTAACAAATAGGTGGATCTACCAGCAGATGTTTTTTTTTTGAAAATGCATCGATATGTATTATATAAAAGTAATAGTACAGAATAGGAAGACAATGAAACATTGTCAGAACTCAATAGATAAGGTGAAACGTCGAGATACCATATCTAATGTACAGCATCTAAAATTTTCACCAACCATTCAGTCTAAGTAGCCCGTAATGAACTAAAATCCCCTGATGGTAGTAAATCCAAACAGTCTGGACAACCATCCTTCAGATATACTTGGCCCAGCAAAAACCATGCTGAATGCCATTATAAAACAGATCTTCCGCACTGCAGTCTACACGTCGAAAAATTCTGTTGTTTCGTCCCAACCAAATGCTCCATGCAAAAGCAAAAATTAACACATACCAGAGACCATGCCAGCGAACAGGAATGTGGAAGCCTCCCCACTGTACAAATAAATCTGCCATGGTCCGTGGCTGTACCCAACTTAAACCCCATTTGTGGAATAAGATCGACCAGCAAGTCCAAGCCGTTCGACAATCAAGCAAAATATGATTAGAATCCTCCTCCTCTAAGCCACACGCCTCACAAGCACCTTCAGAACCTGGGATGATACCAAATCGAATGAGCTGAAGTTTGGCATGTATCTTCTCCCTACACGCAAGCCACATGAATGCTTGCCATTTGGGTGCACCTTGCTTGCGCCAGACATTTTGGGATAAACAGCTCACTTGGCGGGATCAGATTCTCTTCCATGGTTTGGTAGCAGGTGCGCACTGAGAAGGGTTTCATCTGGTCGTCCCACAAGAGCTCATCCTCTTGCAAGGAGTTCGGTACAAAGCCTCTCAGCATAGTCAATAAGCGGTTAACTTCCACCTCCTCCCAGACAAATAATTGTCTCCTCCAGGTCATACGTCACTCCCATTCCTGTCCCACCACTGCCCCAAACTGTAGGATGGATCCCTCCTTCTCAAGGGAGATGTCATATAATCTGGGAAACAAAACCAGTAAGGGCCGATTGCTACACCAGCTATCCTGCCAAAACGCAATGGAATTTCCTTGGCCCAATTTCCAGCGATGAAATTCAGAGATACACTTTCCATTTGATAGTACTGACCTGCTGGTCTGCACTATCCCTCGCCAGATAGCAGAGCCATTACTCCTCGCACACTCTAAACCAGCAGAGCTTAATCTAGGCCTATACTTCTGCATGATCACCTGTTTCCACAAGGAGCATGTATCATTGGCGATTCTGGCACTCCATTTTGTAAGCAGCGCCTGATTCCGCAGCAGCAAACTCCCTATTCCAGCACCCCCTTTGTCTTTCGCACGAACCACCACAGACCAGCTTACTTTACACATGCATCTGTTCTCTACCTTTCCAGCCCATAAAAATCGCCTCATCCATTTTTCCAGGTCCAGCCTGACACTCACTGGCATCTGAAAAAAAGTCATGTAATACACGGGGAGACTGTTTAACACAGATTTAATCAATGTCATTCTGCCTCCCAACGATAGCAAGGAACCCTTCCAAGATGCGAGTTTGCTTTTGAACCTATCCATCACCGTTTTCCACGTACTTCTACGGCGTGGGTTTGCTCCAAGTGGCACCCCAAGATATAGAAAGGGAAAAACCTGCAATCGGCAATGGATCTTGGACGCCAAAGTCACTGCCTCCCCATTGGGCACATTAATACCTACCAAACCAGATTTAAAGAAATTAATCTTTAACCCGGATAATAGCTCATAGCAGCGCAGGATCCTCTGTAAGCTGATGATTCCCTGCTGATCTCCACGGCTAAAGAGAATAACATCATCTGCATATTGCAGATGCGTTAGACGTAAACCTCCAAAGTTAATACCCTGAAACAAGTGGCAATCTGCTGCTCTAATAAGCAGCCTGGACAGGACCTCGGCTGCGAGATTAAACAATAAAGGTGAGAGTGGATCGCCTTGTCGCAAACCTCGCCCCACCGAGAACTCAGCGGTTGGCGTCCCATTGATAAGAACGGCACAACGAGAAGATGAGACACAGCCCTGAATCCATTTCCTCCACTGCGTTCCGAAGCCCATCTGTTCCATCACCTCAAGAAGGAAAGCCCAATTAACCGAATCATATGCCTTCTGAAAGTCTAATTTCAGACACCAGCCTTTGTGATTGGACTTCTTCATGGTATGTAAGATTTCGTTGGCAACCATAATTGAATCAGCAATGTACCTTCCTTCCATAAAGCCAGTTTGGAAAGGAGAGATTAGCCGGTCCATCACTCGCTTAAGCCGCTTGGACAGAATCTTGGCGATGACTTTATACAAGCTATTGATGAGACTGATAGGCCTGTAAGAGCTGAAATCAGCTGCGCCTGGTGTCTTGGGAATTAACGTGATGAAGCTGTTATTGATCCCGCGAGGTAGGATGCCACTTGAATGAAAGTCTTGCACCATCGTGATAATGTCCAAGCCGATCACCGACCATGCCTTCTTAATAAAGTGAAAGTTGAAACCATCCGGGCCAGGTGCCTTGTGACTGCCACAATCCCATACAGCTCTCTTGATCTCATCCTCAAGGAAAGGTTCTTGTAGCTGAGCCGCCTCTGTGGGTGATAATCGGGGTAAATCCAGACTACCCAAACCAAGCCATCGGTGCCCATCATCCTCAAAGAACCGCTGGAAATGACCGACAGCTGTAGTCTTTATATCCTCGGGTTTGATCAACTCCGTGTCATGTACTCGTATTGAACCAATGAAATTATACGAGCGGCGCAAAGTAGCACTGGCGTGAAAATACTTGTTGTTCCTATCCCCACACTTAAGCCATTGTTGTCTAGACTTTTGCCTCCACATAGCCTCTATTTTTTGTTTTAAATCCCATTTCTGCGCCTGTAAAGTGCGATATCTGATACTCAAATCTGTCCCGGAACCCCTTCTGTTTTGATCCAAGGAATCAATCTCAGCCAGGAGTGTTTTCAACTTGACTTCCAATGCGCCGAAATGAGCTGTATGCCAGACCTGTAATTTTTTCTTCAGGAACGCCATCTTCTTAACCACACTGAACTCGCCAGGAAAACAAATTCCAGCCTCCCTCCATAATTCTTCCACCGTCCGGAGAAAGTGTGTGTCGTCCCACCATAAATCCCACGAACGAAATGGCTTACGGCCCCAGCTAAAAGAGTCTGCCTTCAAAATTAAGGGGACATGATCTGAAAATCCCTTATCTCCCGCGTAGAGCCGATGGCGACTAAAGTGTGAGCACCAGCTGGGTGAAGCTAAAACTCTGTCAATGCGGGAGGCACTTTGGGAATTAAACCAGGTGTATTCTTTACCAAGGAGTGGTAGATCAATCAGGCCATTCCTATTGATGAAAGTCTGGAAGCGATTAGCTGCCATAGTATTGAAATAGTTTCCAAGCCGCTCCTCGACAGTGAGGGATTCATTGAAATCTCCTAATATCACCCAAGGCGTAATATCCAGAGACTTCCTCCTTTGCAGCTCTTCCCAAAGTATCCTTCGTTCAGTCACTACATTAGGAGCGTGTAGCCCAGCGCAAACGAAAGTGAAACCAGTATCCCTTACACGCATCTCCAGCAGCATCCACCTCTCAAATTTTTCTACACCAAGAACCTCTACCTGCAAGTCATTCCACAGGCACACAATGCCCCCAGCCCTCCCACAAGCATCAATAGCTTCCCATTTAATGGAATTGCCAGACCATAATCTGGCCGCCAGCCGTTCGGAGAAGCTCTCCCTCTTGGTCTCACATAAAAGCAATAGACTCAACTGTTCCTGTAGTATAAGAGTGCGAATCTGATTCTCCTTCAGCTTCCCACGACATCCTCTGACATTCCACAATGCAAGATTAACCATTCAAAGTCGAAACCCTGTGCAAAGAGTCACCTATACTACATTATGTAGTACAGTGAGCTTGCCACTCCTTTCCTTCCTCAACTATCTGTGCCTTCAACTTTTTCCTGATTGCTGCTTTCGTGTTCTTTCGACTGAGGCCCAACTGATCCACAATATCCAAGGTCTGCTGTACCTCCGTTTCCACTGGACACACAACAACGTCTGTAGGCACCGAACAACCATGGTCCGACAATCCGCCTCCCTGCTCCACAGGCGCAACAAGAAACGATGGATCTTCCACCAATTTGTGCACATCACCCCTGTCGGGCTGACTGACTCTCCCCGAGGATAGACTCCCAGTGGGTTTAATATGCTTGAGTTTTTTGTGTTTGCCAAGTCTGCGATCTCCAGCCCGTCCCTTAGATCCCACCCTTGATGCTTTTTCTCCTTCCTTCCTCATTTTAGTAAAGGCCATGACTTCAGATGAGGATATAAGTCCAGAGTTCTCAGCTGAATAGTCACCTGGTATACACTTCGAAAAAGTCTTGCGAGGAGCCTGTAGCTGACATTCTGCAAACAACGCTTCAGGGGTAAAAACAGGTGCAGTAAAATTACTGATAAGCCCTTCACTACTCGTGGAATGACGGCTACGTCCTTCCATATGCTGAGTCCTATGGGAAGTCATGTGCACTGGAGTATATTGCCTGGTTGGTTGTAATGGAACTGGCTGGTTAGGACCCACAACTCCAACTGGTGTTGTACTAGTTCTGGCCGTCAGCACCTTTTCCTGCGCCATCACATCCATCTGACATACTCCCTTTTGCCTTGCTGCAGTGGTACTATCCTTCCTCTCAACAAAACAATTGTGTCGTTCAACTGCTGGGTGGGGTTTGAGTGGGACAAAAAAGCTGTTGCACCCACCTGACACTGAGCCCTTTTCACCAACCTCGGGCTCAGGAATCACTTTATCTTTGACTTCCATGATCTGCACTGTACACGTCCTGCCATCGATCATCATCTTCAACCTTTTCTGAATGTCCACTGAACTAGCTGTTGCTATTTGCAGAACCGCCACCTCAAGAGATCTCCAATTAGCTGTGGTATGGTGAACCTGCACCAGCGATCCAAGTGGGCTTACTAGTTTCCTGAATGCATCCTCAAACCATGCATTGAGAGGAAGGCCAATAACCTCTACCCAACATAGTCTTCTAAGTTCAGTGTCCTCTGAACTCCATGGATGAATATCAAAAAACTTAACGTTCCAAAAGTCGAGATTGTTCATAAGTTCATGTCTCAGTTTCTCAACTGTCGCGAAGGTGAGGAGTTTTTGATGCTGACCCATGTCAAGGCATTCTACATCACCTGGTAAACCAAACTCTGTGGTAGAAGTCTCACGAAGGAGCCCAACAGCACTCCGTTGTAGTCGAGCCCTGATCCCCTGATCCGAGGAAATTTCCACTATTGCTTCCTCGGACGCATGCTCATTCTTCAAGGCTGTTACTTCTGCATAAGTTCGTCCATCCCTCTCCCTCATAGGCGCATGACCCGTGACTGGTTGCCTCTGTGGTGCCTTGAAAGGTTCTGTCAAGCGAGCAGTGTCACCGCTCAATACACGTCCAGTCCCTTTACCAGCGGCATAACGAGCCACGTTAAGTCGCACCCAAGCGTGTCCACCCAGTCGTGAGTGTAGCCTCCTTTGTCGAGCATCTTCCTGCACCCCGCATCGAACGAACTTAACAAAACCAACACGTAAGCCCCTCTGTGATTTACGACCAGAAATGAATACATCCACTACCGGTTCCACATCTGCTATCACTTTGAATAAATGACCGGAAGTCCAACCCTCGGGTATCCCTTCAAGGAAATATTAGATATACCTATCCTCGCTAAACACCTGGGCTGGTAGCCACTTGGACTATTCGGGACCTAGATTGGCAGGGGAAAGTAAAGGTTGCGGATTGGAACCTGATGAATGACCCACAATCTTACCACCAGCACGTTTGGGTTGAGATGTTGGGTTGGGGGCTGTGTTTGGGATGGTGTTTGGAGGTGGATTAGAGAGAGGTGGGAGAGTTGGGTAAGTGAGAGAAGTCATGATTTTCAGTACATAGATAAGTTACCAGCAGATGTTGAATGCCTTGATATGGGTCCGCATCAGAAACTCATTACTTTCGCGACAATAGAGAACATGAGGCAAGAACTTATCCTTGAATGGTTTTCTTTTGGTAGAAGCAGTTTGGTAAAGTAGACCAATTCAAGACAATTTATCAAGACTCCGTTTGGTTGGCTATCAGGAAATAGACAGGAAAGAGCAAATAACTTTCCTTTTTTTTTTGGTTTTAATCAGATAATATTCTGTGGAGGCTAACGAGATGACGCCAAAAACAGATAACATTAAATCGGTTCCTTTAAAGTTCAAAGCAGCCTTACAGAAATCTCATGGGAAAAAGATGAAAAAGGCATATAAGAAACGGAGGAAATGAGAATCAGATCGACTAACCTTACCACTCAGTTCAACAAGAAAACATCATCATAATTGCAGTGGCTGTCACCATCATCATCATCACTGTCTTACCATCTTTAGCTTCAGATTTATGCATGGTATGTTATAGTACTTTGAATGTCACGACCTGGTTCCTGGACGCTCGACCTAACCATCCAGACGTGTATGTGCACATGATGGATTACAACGTAATGTTCGGTTGGGTTTTTAATTACCTCCCCTGCTCCTTTCCATGTAAGATTGGGTAACTTGACCCCAACACAGACTACGCAGACTGAATCTCACATTGAATCATATAATCAATCTATTAAATAAACATAGCTTAACTTAAATGTTATGAATTTATGAGACATAGCTCTGAGATAAGTGAGAAGGTGGCCAAAATCTGGAAATTATCAATTTGTTTATTTGCATACATTTTTTATCAAAATTCTAAATTTTTTCTATATCTAAGATCAACATAAAAAAAAGGTACAATTTATCAAGTTAGCTGGCATTTCAGTGAAGAAAGTAAGAAGGGGGAGAGAAACAAGAAGCTTTTAATAAACAAAAAAAAAGGGAGAAACAAGAAGCTAACCAGGAAGCAGATAACCAGAGCAATAATGATAGTCCTGTACCGTCCAAGGAAAGAATTAGCAACTAAAGCATCTAAAAGAGGCAAAAGTGTGGCCGTGCCATCCCAGATATTCACATTCTCAGCTGCAGCAGCCGTGAACTGACCCAGATGGTCTGTTAAATACGTTATCATAATGGAATATAAGCAAACACCTCTGTTAGTTTCACACCTGCACATATGAAGCAACTGGACTGGGTTCAAATCAATATTTCGGTTGAGCAGCTACACCATATCAAGTCAACTCATATATTGCAATGCAAAAGATGGTGATGGTCACATAACAGATTAGCTTGTACAATTTCTTCTGTGAATATATGATTTTGCAAAATAGATGTAGGCAATGAACCCGGTTGCACTAATTGCACTGAGTAGCCAGTAAAAGTAATCAAGATGTGGCTGAGTAAGATTGTTTGCAATCCAGCTCTATCTTCCTTCTCCAGCTGTTGCTTTATCAATGACAGATATGAGAAAAGTACTTAGAAAGCTTCCTATACCAATCACATGTGGTTACATGGTCAGTAGCGTTGTTAGGGGTAGTGGTTCTAGCTCCAACAAGGTTTCCAGAAGCTAGGTTCCGCTTGGCCCATTCACGGGTTATGCTTCCTTTTTAAAAAATTATATTTTTATTTTAATATTTATCCATTGATATTATTCATTTATATTTCATTTTTTTTCTAAAATTATAAATTCTAAAATATGATTATATATTGAACATAAATAAAGTTCATAAGGTGCATAGATGAGTAGATTATCAATTTTTTATTTAAATTATATGTATATATATAAGATTTTTATTTAAATTAAATAATATTATTTTGAATTTAAATCGGACAATACCATATTTATGACAAAATTCTTTCATACAACACCAAAAGAATGAATATGAAGCACTGACCAAAATGACATATTTTTATGTTCTCTAAATTAAAATGTGGTAATGTGTGAGGACCCCCTCCTTAGAAGAACAAACACACACTCACATATCAGATATTGTCTAGCATGGAACACTTTTAACCCCTTAGCATACTGTCACTGGGATTCGAACCACCATCTACTGTCTTCTGTTCCTTCAAAGCGACTCACATACTGTACAATACCAAAATATATAGTACTATTTTGAATTTAAATCGGACAATACCATATTTATGACAAAATTCTTTCATACAACACCAAAAGAATGAATATGAAGCACTGACCAAAATGACATATTTTTATGTTCTCTAAATTAAAATGTGGTAATGTGTGAGGACCCCCTCCTTAGAAGAACAAACACACACTCACATATCAGATATTGTCTAGCATGGAACACTTTTAACCCCTTAGCATACTGTCACTGGGATTCGAACCACCATCTACTGTCTTCTGTTCCTTCAAAGCGACTCACATACTGTACAATACCAAAATATATAGTACTATTTTGAATTTAAATCGGACAATACCATATTTATGACAAAATTCTTTCATACAACACCAAAAGAATGAATATGAAGCACTGACCAAAATGACATATTTTTATGTTCTCTAAATTAAAATGTGGTAATGTGTGAGGACCCCCTCCTTAGAAGAACAAACACACACTCACATATCAGATATTGTCTAGCATGGAACACTTTTAACCCCTTAGCATACTGTCACTGGGATTCGAACCACCATCTACTGTCTTCTGTTCCTTCAAAGCGACTCACATACTGTACAATACCAAAATATATAGTACTATTTTGAATTTAAATCGGACAATACCATATTTATGACAAAATTCTTTCATACAACACCAAAAGAATGAATATGAAGCACTGACCAAAATGACATATTTTTATGTTCTCTAAATTAAAATGTGGTAATGTGTGAGGACCCCCTCCTTAGAAGAACAAACACACACTCACATATCAGATATTGTCTAGCATGGAACACTTTTAACCCCTTAGCATACTGTCACTGGGATTCGAACCACCATCTACTGTCTTCTGTTCCTTCAAAGCGACTCACATACTGTACAATACCAAAATATATAGTACTATTTTGAATTTAAATCGGACAATACCATATTTATGACAAAATTCTTTCATACAACACCAAAAGAATGAATATGAAGCAGTGACCAAAATGGCATATTTTTATGTTTTCTAAATTAAAATATGGTAATGTGTGAGGACCCCTCCCTGGAGGAACAAACACAAACTCACATATCAGATATTGTCTGGCATGGAACACTTTTAACCCCTTAGCATACTGTCACTGGGATTCGAACCACCATCTACTGTCTTCTGTTCATTCAAAGCGACTCACATACTATACAATACCAAAATATATAGTATTATTTTGAATTTAAATCGGACAATACCATATTTATGACAAAATTCTTTCATACAACACCAAAAGAATGAATAGTGACCAAAATGGCATATTTTTATGTTTGCTTAACCTTTATCCTTTGATATTTGAAGCAAGGAATATGATCGAGATCAGTGTACTGTGATCTTCAATGGCTGTAATCTGCTGAAAAATAAACCCTAAAAAGGTGTACAGTAGATGTAGTTCAGGCACCTTTCTTTAGGGCCACTATCAGATTCTTGGTGGGCTGTTAATAGCGGCTGAAGCAACGGATTGGATCCAAGTGCAAGATGGGCTTGCTCGTTTCGGTGTAGATGTCCACCTAGCAAGTAAGTAAAAATATCGAATTTATTAGGTAAACTTTTAAGTAAGTAAATTCGATAAATTAAGAATTTTGAGATGATAATTTTGATAAATAAAGATTTCGGAACAGAAAAATTCGATAAAGACAAATTTTATTAGAGATGATAAAATTTATTCTTATTATTAGAGAAATCGTGCCTGTGGTCGTTAATATCTACCTTTGCAGGATTACAAAATGACTCCCTACTACAATCTTAGTGGTACTGATAGGTTGGATGGATCATCAGGCTGTTCTGATTAAATTGGTGAACTGAAAAGAAAAGAGAAGGAACCATGACGAGCTGAGTGAAATCCTTTAATGCTTGTTGACTTAAATTGCTCAAACAGATTATGGCGGCATCTGATTGTGAGTGTTATAGAATGGCTCTCATAACCAGAAATTAAACTTGCTCAGACTACTGTTTGACCTGTAAATCACAGGCTGACTGATCAGGAATTCCTGCTTACTACTGATCAGAAATTTTTATCATTTGCAGACTTCTCATTTTTTAAAAATTTTTATCTTGACATGCACATAAAGTAATGAACATAATCCATTAACTGTTTTGTTGATGAAGAATACATCAATTCTGGGCGACCAACATTCTTGAACGGAGGAGCAGAATCATATATATTAAGTGAACAACAAAATCTACAGTAATATACTTTTACACTTTGATTCTGGAAAAGAGACTATAGTTTATCGTGCTCAGTGAATACCAGTAAGGAAAATTGACACAAGGCTTGAGGATTAGTTTGGCTTCGGGATGGTCCCACATCACCTCTTCTTCCCACCACTCTCTTGGACCAACCTCGATTTGAGAAATAGATGGGAGAGGAAGAGAAATGGGTATCCTCTTTAGCATGTCACATCTTCCAAGTTTAAGGACTTCCAAAGACTCACAAATCAGTTTCCCACTATAAATGTTGTGGAGACTTGGCAAATGTGATAGAATAAGTCTCCGCAATTTGGGGAAAGTCACAACATGGGAAGAGTAATTGGTGCTGATTTCTTCACTTATTATCTCCTCTAATCCATCACACTCCTCAATAGAAATATCTTCCAGATTTTGGAGGTTCTGCAACAAGCCCTGAGGAAACAGCTTCTTCATGCTGTGACAGCTTTCTATTGTGATTATCTTGAGACAAGCAAAGCTCTCCGTAAAAGGCAATGCTAGAGGACCACCATTCTTATTCTCATCCTCGTACGGAATAAGGCAATGTAAATTGCTCAAGTCACTAAGAGTTATATGCTTGAGTGTTGAAAATAGACTAGCTGACAATCCAGCCATGGACGCAATCCACTCTACTCCCTCGCACCTGTCAATTTTAATTTCCACCAATTCATTTGTACCATTTAAAACACTTGCGAAGTCACTAAAGCTCCCCGCTTCGAATTTGCAGTTACTGAATCTGAGATATTTCATTCCTTCTGGAAGCTTATGAAAATCTCCTCCCGTGCAGAGATCAGTCTTACAAATGCTCAAAATCTCCTCCCTTTCAGTATAATTGTAATAATCCCCCCAGTTATCTGTTGGGTTCACATAAATTTGGAATTTATGCAGTGGCTTTGCAAATCTGAGATATTTGTTGAACTCTGCTAGATTAGGGAAACGGCATGACAAATCTTCCAGTTTTTTCAAACATCCCACCTCCTCACTTTTCAGTTTTAAATTCATTATAATTCTCAAGACTTGTAGCCGGGAAAGATTAGGTAGTATACCTGCCGGAAACTCCTCCAACTGGATGCAATTTCGAAAATCTAAATACCTGAGCTTATGCAGAAACTCCATACCATGGGGCACTTTCTTAATACTCCTACATCCTATGAGATTCAACGTCTCCAACGCTTTGAGCTCGGCAAGCGATGGTATATGCTCTAATTCATGACAATATTGAAGCAACAATCCAGAAAGCCTCACCAGATTAGAGATGGATTCAGGCAATCTCTGGATACCTGTACAAGAAAGATCGAGAACCTTGAGACCATCCAATCTTTCAAAAAAACTATCTGAAATCATCTCCAGTTTGAAATTTTGAGATAACAACAATGTTGATAAATTGGGACATACTGGCTGGCAATCATCAGAACCAATTTCCATGATCTTATTTTCCATTAATGAGACTCTAACAAGACTTTGGTCCCACTTTTCTGCATCTGGACATTCCATCAATTCCTTGCCAGCTTCAACCATCACCGACAACTCCTCTCTTAATATTTTGAGAGCCATATCCCTTATCAAATCATGCATTTTCACTTGATATCGAAAAAAACCTTCTTCTAACAAGCCAAGATTGACAAGCTCGGTGAGCATGTCATGGCCCTCATCAGTCTCTTGGCATCTGCAATTTTTCCTTTTTATTATCCCCTCAACAATCAACAACTCTATTAATTCCTCCTTATCAATCGTATGATCTTCTGGAAACAGTGCACAATATAGAAAACACTGCTGCAAAGGTAAATCATAATTTAAACAATCATAACTGTATCTCAGTGAGGAAAAGACTTTATCCATGTCTCTTTTTCCATGTGTTGAATCTGTTATTTTGTTCGCTGCGACTCTCCATCCATGATCATCTTTTACTCTTCTCATGCTTCTCCCAATTGTTTTAATAGCAAGTGGTAAACCATCACATTTTTCCACAATTACTCTTGCATATGATTCCACCTTGATGTCACAGACTCCATGTTCTCTCTCGAACAATGCCCAAGCTTCTTCGCCAGAAAGTAACTCAACCTTGATTATGTTTTCCTCGTGACAATTCATTTGTCGGCAAACATCAAGTGATCGAGTTGTGAACATCAACGTATATCCTTCTTCAGGAAGTCCCACCTCCTTTAAATCAAAATAATCCCATAAATCATCTATAATGAGAACGAAACTTCCTTTATCAGCCAACTCTTTGGATAATTTCCCTGCTCTATATATCTCATCTTCTTCCTCTGAAATATCTAAATGCATACTTTTAGCAATAAGATACTGTAACCTGGAAATGTCACAATCTTGTGAAGCAGTAACCCAGTAGATGTGAGGGAATTGTTTTGATGTTTCCTGAAGTTGTTTATGGATATGCTTCATGAGTGTTGTTTTTCCTATCCCACCCATACCACGAACTCCAATCCGTGCTACTTTATACTCCGTTAGCATTGACCAAATATTATCCAGAGCTAGTTTAAAGCCTTGACCCACCATCTCTGGTACTTGGAATGCATATTTTCGGTCTTTTAGTCCTGTTTCCACACCATAAAAGATTGATATTATGATAAAATGAAAATTCATTAATTAATAAAAATTCTTATACATTGAGAATTCATCAAATGCTTTACCATTGATTCTTCCAACATCTTCAACGAGTTTTTTAATCACCTCTGACTCATGTCTATATGAACAAGTAGAGAACAATTTGCTCTAGAATAATAGGAGTTTAGCATTTACCAAACTGAGTCCGACAAGAGAAAGAGATGGAGAAGGAGCTCAGACAAAGCAATAGTGCTCTAAATTCTTCTAAAAAGAAAAAGCTGTCAAGTGCAGGGCCCCTATTGGGTCTTACATCCATCTCCGATGTCAATTATCACGACAAGTGTCTGGAGCTACCTAAGAGGATGAAGAGCCACTTGCATATTGACCATAATCTTGTCTACTCGCTTTCTGATCCTGACAATCATGCCTTTCTGTCATCGGTGCTACCAAAACATCAAGGCTGATTATTACTCCTGTACAAACTTCCGCTTTGATTTGCACATCAAATGTACTCGTCCACCAGGTCATAAGACAGCTTGATGGGTTTTGTTGATCCTTCTCTTTCTGCACCGAATATAAAAAGACTTGTTCAGGCACGGTTGTTTGAGTCGATCAAAATTAGTTCCTGCATCTTTTCCACGGTCAATGTGACTGCCCTGGCAGGAACTACGGGTGCAATAACACCTATTTCATATTATATTAATCCACCTTCCTGTTAGGATCACGACTCACACACTCAATCTAGATGAATAAATATGAAGAATAAGAGAAAAATACGTGGTAACACCAGAATGGTAACCTCCACAGCGGCTCGGCTCTTTTATTGATTATTTCAGGCTTATAGAGAATTGCCTTTCACATACTCTAAACAATTACATAGGAGAGTATTTATATAGCATTAAGAAAACTTAACTATCAGGCCTATAAGTAAACTTAAATATCAGGCCCATAAGTAAACTTAAATATCAGGCTCCACAACCTAACAATTCTCCCACTTGGAGACTGATCCAGTCTTCCAAAAAATTGCATTCTCAAACATTGATCCCTTCATCATCAATATCTTCACCACACCGCATCATCTGTAGAAACACAACTACAGAAAGCCAACCAAGGTTTTGCACAACCTCAGTTTTCCAATATCAACACATTTTGTCAACATGTCTGCTGGATTCTTTGCACCCTCTATCTTCTCCAAGCACATATCTCCTTCTTCCACTGCCTTGCGAGTGAAATGATACCGTCTCCTGATATGCTTTGTCTTTGAATGATAGATTGGGTTCTTCACCAACTGTATGGCACTCTGGCTATCTGTGTAAAGAATCTTCTGGCATTGTTTCCTGCCCAATTCGTCCAGATAATCTGCCAGCCATATCATCTCTTTTCCAGCTTCAGCTATTGCCACATACTCAGCCTCAGTAGATGAAAGAGCAACACACTTCTGAAGTTTAGACATCCAACTCACTGTTGTTCCGCCTAAAGTGTAGATATAACCAGATGTGCTCTTGCTCGAGTCCACATCTCCACTAAGATCAGCATCCACAAAACCCTGTAGAGTCATTTTTCCATTGCCATAACAAAGTGAAGTGCTGGATGTACCTCTCAGATATCTCAGAAGCCACTTAACAGCTTCCCAGTGCTCTTTCCCTGGGTTTGCCATGTACCTGCTAACAACTCCCACTGCATGTGCTATATCAGGTCTAGTGCAGACCATAGCATACATAAGACTTCCAACTGCAGAAGCATATGGAACAAGTGTCATGTGCGCCTGCTCCTCATCTGTCTTGGGTGACTGCTCCTTTGATAATTTTATGTGATTTGCCAATGGAGTAGTCCTGGGTTTAGCATTATTCATCCTGAATCTAGACAATACCTTCTCAATGTACTGCTCTTGGGATAGATTTAAAGTGCCGACAGATCTATCCCTAGAAATCCTCATCCCAAGAATTTGCTTTGCTATACCCAAATCTTTCATCTCAAACACTGAAGACAGACTTGCCTTCAGACTGTTTATCTCCTTCATACTGGATCCTGCAATCAGCATATCATCCACATACAATAGTAAAAAGACATAAGAATCAGTGTATTTCTTGAAGTAACAACATTGATCCTTTTCACTCCTCTTGAAACCACTCTTGCTCATAAAAGAGTCAAACTTTTTGTACCACTGTCTTGGTGCTTGCTTCAGTCCATACAAGCTCCTATTCAGCTTGCACACCATGTGTTCCTTTCCTGGAGCTACAAATCCTTCTGGTTGTTGCATATAAATCTCTTTGTCTAGATCTCCATGTAAAAATGCTGTTTTGACATCCATTTGCTCTAGATGCAAATTCTCTGATGCAACAATACTCAACAAAATTCGGATAGTAGTTAATTTCACAACAGGAGAAAATATTTCAGCATAATCAATACCTTTCCTTTGTGAATAACCTTTAACCACTAACCGAGCCTTGAACCTTCTTTTGCCATCGGGTTCAGTTTTGATTCTGAACACCCACTTGTTCAACAAGGCTCTCTTTCTTGCAGGTAACTCAGTCAACACCCACGTGTTATTCTTCTCAAGTGAACTCATCTCATCATCCATGGCTTGCTCCCACTTGATTGAATCCTCCACGTGTAGGGCCTCATCAAAAGACTCTGGTTCCCCTTCATCAGTCAGCAACAAATAGTGTAATGAAGGTGAATATCTATCTGGTGCTCTGATGGTCCTGGAAGATCTTCTTAACACCTGCTCAGGTGTTACTTGCTCCTCCTCTGGTTCTTCAGCAACAGTGTCTGGGATTAGTTGAGTTTCTATTGCAACTTCTCTTGGTGTACTCTTATGCAATTCAACCTCAACTCCCACTTGCTTTGCAGTCTCTGAAGCCTTCTGCTCTCTGTCCTTGTACAAGACATTCTCATCAAAAGTCACATCACAATGTCTCAGGATCTTTCTGTTCTTATCATCCCAAAACCTATAACCAAACAAGTCAGAACCATAGCCTATGAAGTAGCACTTCGTAGCCTTAGCATCAAGCTTATCTCTTTTCTCTGGATCAACATAAACATAAGCAGTGCAACCAAAAGTTCTCAAGTGTGAGTATTTGAGTTCTTTTTCTGCCCATACCTCTTCTGGAATCTTGAACCCCAAGGGAACAGATGGCCCTCTATTGATCAAGTATGCAGCTGTGCTTACAACATCTGCCCAGAACATCTTAGGCAGCCCACAATGTATCCTCATGCTTCTTGCACGCTCATTCAATGTTCTGTTCATCCTTTCAGCAACTCCATTCTGCCTTGCCTTCCCAGGAACAGTTCTCATTAGTCTAATTCCCTTAGCTGCACAGAATGCTTTGAATTCTGACTTCTCATACTCCCCTCCATTGTCAGACCTCAGGCATTTGATTTTCAACCCAGTCTGATTTTCCACTTCAGCTTTCCACTTCTTGAAGGTTGCAAAAAACATCTGATTTGTGCTTCAAGAAGTAAACCCATACCTTCCTGCTGAAATCATCAATGAAGGTGACATAGAACCTGGATCCACCAAGTGATGATACAGGAGATGGCCCCCAAACATCTGTATGGACCATTTCCAGCTGTACTTTCTTCGGCTCTCTGGCAATCTTTGTGAAGCTAACTCGTTTCTGTTTTCCCATAACACAACTCTCACAAAGACCTATATCAACAGATTTTAAACCCTCCAAAACTCCCTTTGCAGCCAACATCTTCATTCCTTTAGCACTCATGTGTCCAAGTCTATTGTGCCACAAACTTGAAGCACCCTCAGCAGCAATAGTCATGTTAATACACCCTGCAGTGGTGTACAAAGTTCCAGCTTTTGTGCCACGTGCTACAACCATAGCACCCTTCATAATCTTCCACGAACTTTTCCCAAACTCTGTTGCGTAGCCTGTGCTATCCAACTGACCAATAGAGATCAGATTCTTCTTGAGGCCAGGAATATATCTGACATCCTGCAATGTCCACTGATTTCCTGCTGGAGTCTTTATGCAGACATCCCCCTTTACTTCAATCTCCAAGGCTTTGTTGTCAGCAAGAAACACCTTTCCAAAGTTTCCATATTGAAAGTTTTGGAATAATTCCTTGCTAGGAGATGAATGAAAAGATGCACCAGAATCCAAAATCCAGGATTCAACTGGGCTGTCCACACTAAGGATTAGAGCATCCCTAATGTTTTCTGTTGAATTTACAGAATCATTATCATCTCCAAATTTCTGATGCTGCTTTTTCTTTGGTTTGGGACACTTCGTCCGATAGTGTCCTTTTTCTCCACAATTCCAGCAGGTTATGTTTGGCCTGCTTGGAGATTTTCCTCGGTTCTGTGATTTGGATCGGCTATGCTGGTTTTGACCCCTCAAGCTACCTCTCCCCCTTCGGTCAACACTGAGAGCACTGCCCGATGAATCCTCAATTTCTCGTTTGCGAATACTTTCGCTGAGAACAACATCTCGGACTTCATCAAACTTCAGTTTCTCAGATCCACGGGAACTGCTAATCGCAGCAACAACAGTATCCCAAGACTCAGGCAGAGATGACATCAAAATCAAAGCTTTAATTTCATCTTCGAAATTAATTTGCACAGAACAGAGTTGACTAACGATCTTGTTGAAATCGTTTATATGATCCGCAACATATCCACTTTCAGACATCTGTAAATTGAACAATCTACGCATCAAATATACCTTGTTCATTGCTGATGGTTTTTCATACATATTTGATAGCGCGTTTAGGAGATCAGACGTAGTCTTCTCCTTGACGATGTTAAAAGCCACGTTTCTCGACAAAGTCAATCGAATCAACCCAAGAGCCTGACGATCTTTGAGCTTCCACTGCTCCTCTGTCAATGAATCCGGCTTCACTCCAGTTAAGGGTTCGTGAAGATCTTTCTGGTACAGATAATCTTCAATCTGCATCTTCCAGAAACTGAAATCGGATCCATCAAACTTCTCAATTGCAATCTTCGAACTGTCCATCTTTCAGATTGTGCTGAATCACTCCTAGCTCCGCTACCAGTTGTTAGGATCACGACTCACACACTCAATCTAGATGAAGAAATATGAAGAATAAGAGAAAGATACGTGGTAACACCAGAATGGTAACCTCCACGGCGGCTCGGCTCTTTTATTGATTATTTCAGGCTTATAGAGAATTGCCTTTCACATACTCTAAACAATTACATAGGAGAGTATTTATATAGCATTAAGAAAACTTAACTATCAGGCCTATAAGTAAACTTAAATATCAGGCCCATAAGTAAACTTAAATATCAGGCTCCGCAACCTAACACTTCCCTTCTTTTTAATTATGATGTCGGAAGGAGTTAAGTGTGTTTCTTTTGAAAATCTAGGGGCTCATGTCCGTGATGTTGGTTCCTTCTTTGGCTTTGCAGTACCTTCCTGTGACATGCATGTAAAGAAATGAACATAATCCATTAACTGTTATGTTATTGAAGAATACATCAGTTCTTGACGACCAACATTCTTGAACTGAACAGAGGAGCAGAATCATATATATTAAGTGAACAATAAAATCTACAGTAATATACTTTTACACTTGTGATTCTGAGAAACAAAGAGAATGTAGTTTATTGTGCAAAGTTACACAATGTCACCCCTGATTTCAAGATTCAGTAAAGAAATTTGACATAAGGCTTGAGCATTAGTTTGGCTTCGGGATGGTCCCACTCCACCTCTTCTTCCCACCACTCTCTTGGACCAACGTGGATTAGATAAACAGATGAGAGAGGGAGAGAAATGGGTACCCTCTTTAGCATCCCACATTTTCGAAGGCCAAGGACTTTCAAAGACTCACAAATCAGTTTCCCACTATAAATGCTGTGGAGACTTGGCAAATCTGATAGATTAAGTCTCTGCAATTTGGGAAGAGTGAGGGAATGGGAAGAGTAATCGGTGCTGATTTCTTCACTTATTATCTCCTCTAATCCATCACACTCCTCAATACAAATATGTTCCAGATTTTGGAGGTTCTGCAAGAAGCCCCCAGGAAACAGCTTTTTCATATTGTGACAGCCTAATAGAGATAGTATCCGCAATTTGGGAGAGTGAGGGAATGGTAAGAGTAATCGCTACTGATTTCTTCACTTATTATCTCCTCTAATCCATCACACTCCTCAATAGAAATATGTTCCAGATTTTGGAGGTTCTGCAACAAGCGGCGAGGAAACAGCTTCTTCATGCTGTGACAGCTTTCTATTGTGATTATCCTGAGACAAGTAAAGCTCTCCGTAAGAGGCAATGCTAGAGGACCACCATTCTCATTCTCATCCTCGTACGGAATAAGGCTATGTAATTGCTCAAGTATTCAAGAGATATTTCCTTGAGTGTTGAAAATATATTAGCTGACAATCCAGCCACGGACGCAATCCACTCTACTCCCTCGCACCTGTGAAGTACAATTTTCTTCAATTCATCTGTACCATTTAAAGCACGTGCGAAGTCACTTAAGCTCCCCGCTTTCAATCTGCAGTTACTGAATTTGACATATTCCATTCCTTCTGGAAGCATATGAAAATCTCCTCCAATGCCGAGATCACTCTTCCAGATACTTAAAACATTCATATACTTCGCCTCATACTCATCAATCTCTTTGTAATGATCCCACTCATCGATTGGGTTCACATAAATTTTGAAGTTATGGAGTGGCTTTGCCAATCCGAGATATTTGTTGAACTCCGCTAGATTAAGAAAACAACATGACAAATCGTCCAGTTTTTTCAAGCATCCCACCTCCGCACCTTTCAATCTTAACCTGCTGCCAATTCTCAACACTTGTAGCCGGGAAAGCTTAGGCAATATCCCTGTCGGAAGCTCCTTCAACTGGATGCAATGTCTGAGATCTAAATAGCTAAGCTTATGTAGAAACTCCATACCATGGGGCACTTCCTCAATTTCACAACATCCTAAGAGATCCAACGTCTCCAACGCTTTGAGCTTGGCAACCGATGGTATATGCTCTAATTCATGACATTCTCGGAGCAACAACGCGGAAAGCCTCACCAGATTAGAGATGGATTCAGGCAATCTCTGGATCCTGTATGAGAAAGATCGAGAACCTTGAGACTATCCAACCTTTCAAAAAATCTATCTGAAATCATCCCCAGTTTGGAATTTTGAGATAACAACAGTGTTGATAAATTGGGACATAATGGTTGGCAATCATCAGAACCAATTTCCATGATCTTGTTTTCCATTAACGAGACTCTAACAAGACTTTGGTCCCACTTTTCTGCATCTGGACATTCCATCAATTCCTTGCCAGCTTCAGCCATCACCGATGACTCCTCTCTTAATATTTTGAGAGCCACATCCCTTATCAAATCATGCATTTTCACATTCCCATATTTATCTTCTTCTAGCAAGCAAAAATTGACAAGGTCGGTGAGCTTGACATGGCCCTCACTAGTCTCCTGACATCTGCAATTTTTCCTCTTTATTATCCCCCAACAATCAACAACTCTATAATTTCTGCCTCTCAATCATATGATCTTCTGGAAACAGTGTTGCAAGATAAATCAATGTTGCAAGGATAAAATCATAACTTTAAACTGTCTACTGTCAGTGAGAAAAAGACTTTATCCATGTCTCTTTTTCCATGTGTTGAATCTGTTATTTTGTTCGCTGCACACTCTCCATCCATGATCATCTTTTACTCTTCTCATGCTTCTCCCAATTGTTTTAATAGCAAGTGGTAAACCATCACATTTTTCCACAATTTCTCTTGCATATGATTCCACCTTCATGTCACAGGCTCCATGTTCTCTCTCGAACAATGCCCAAGCTTCTTCGCGAGAAAGTAACTCAATCTTGATTATATTGTCCTCTTTACAATTCATTTGCCGGCAAACATCAACTGATCGAGTTGTGAACATCAGCTTATATCCTCCTTCAGGAAGTCCCACCTCTTCTAAATCAAAATAATTCCACAAATCATCTATAATGAGAATAAAACTCCCTTTATCAGCCAATTCATCAGTCAATCTTGCTGCTCTATGTATCTCATCTTCTTCCTCTGAAATATCTAACTGCATACTTTTAGCAATACCATATTGTAATATGGGAATGTCACAATCTTGTGAAGCAGTAATCCAGTAAACGTGAGGAAATTGTTCCGATGTTTCCTGAAGTTGTTTATGGATATGCCTCATCAGTGTTGTTTTTCCAATCCCGCCCATACCATAAACTCCTATTCGAGGGACTTCATCCTCCGTTAGTATAGACCAAATATTATCCAGTGCTCCTCTAAAACCTTGACCCACCATCTCTGGTACTAGGAATGTATATTTACTTTTCTTTAGTCCTGCTTCCGCACAACAAAAGATTGATATTATGATAAACTAAAGATTCATTAATTATAAAAATTCTTATACATTGAGAATTCATCAAATTCTTACCATTGATTCTTCCAACATCTTCGACGATTTTAGATTGTTTCTTTGTTGGGTCCATAGATTGTTTAGCGAATAATGTTCAGCAGCTCCTGCAGGAGGCTCAGAATAATGAAAGGGTCTAAAGCCTGAACGTGGGATGTGATAAGCTTGATTTGCTGCAGAGAGCTGTTGCTGATAGAGCAGAAGAAATGATCAGCGAAGGGATTAAATGATCACGCAAGTAGATTCTCTGGAGTAGGAAAGTTCAGACTCTGTAACTCATCATAGGATTTGTCAGTTTCATTTGGTTCATTGAGCTGGTACAATGTTTCATTGTCCAGCTCCCCTGTATTATTACTTAATCCTTAATACATCTCGATATTTTTTCAAAAAAAAAAAAATGACGCCGGGAGAGATTGAGTGTGTCTGTGTGTTTTCTACCTTCAACTTGCTTTATTTAATTTATTGAATGAAAAGACATTTAATTAATAAATCAAGAACAAGGAAATGGATATGTTTGCAGAGGGATCCCGTGGAAGGTTAAAAGTCAGAAATGATCAATATTAACATAATTCATGTACGCCATTTTGTGATGTAGACAGAATAAGGTAATCTACCAGCTCCATGTTCGAGTAAGTGATTTCTGTTGAAGATTGGAAGGAAACCCCACCATGAAACCTGCTGTAGGATAACAGAGTTAAGCATTTATCAAACTAAATCCAACGAAAGAAAGAGATGGAGAAGGACGGAAGACAAAGCAATACATGCTTTGATATTGAGGGACAAACATGCTCTAAATTCTCTTAAAGAAAAGCTCTCAGGTGCAGGGCTTGCGAGAAACCCGTATTGGTCTTACATCCATCTCCAATGGCAATTATCACAAGTGTCTGGAGCTACCTAAGAAGATGAAGAGCCACTTGCATATGGACCATAATCTTGTCTACTCGCTTTCTGGTCCTGATAATCATGACTTGGGACAAGGGATGAGTGGGAAGGAGGGAGATGGGGGTGGAAACATTGGTAGGAATGGCTTGGGAGCACGTTTTGGGTTGAGATGTTGGGTTGGGGGCTGTGTTTGGGTTGGTGTTTGGAGGTGGATTAGAGAGAGGTGGGAGAGTTGGATAAGTGAGAGAAGTCATTTTTTTCTTAGAAGAAGATAGATGACAGAAATAACTACCCCATCAAATCATGCATTTTTAAGTGCAGTGACATTGAGGGACAAGGAAGATCCAAGTTGTTTTTAATGAAAAAGCTGTCAAGTGGCAGGGCTTGCGAAGTACCCATATTGCTAATGAATCCAGCATCTGCCGCAACTATCACGATGAATGTTGAAAGCTGCCTAGGAATAGTAAGAGCCACTTGCATATGAAGCATGATCTTCACTATTGTGTCTGTGGGAAATAATATCTACCTTGGAAAGAACTACAAAATGATTCCCCACTACAACCTTTGTATTACTGATAGGTGGATGGATCATCAGGCTGTTCTGATGTAAGTTGGTGTAAGGAACCATGACGAGCTGAGGGAAACCCTTTAATGCTTGTATACTTAAATTGATCAAACAGATCATGGCATCTGATTTGTGTTTGTTTTAGAATGGCTCTCATAACAGAAATTAAACTGTGCTCGGACTACTGTTTGACCTGTAAATCAACAGGCTGCATGATCAGAAATCCCTGCTTACTTGTCTCTGAAGGGACACACTTATCTGGATTTCTGAGAAAATATCACAATTTTTATCAGTTGCAGACTTCTCATTTTTTGAATTTTTATCTTCACATGCATATAAAGTAAAGAACATAATCCATTAACAGTTTTCTTATTGAAGAATACATCAACTCTTGACGTGACCAATATTAACTGAACAGAGGACCAGAATCATATATATTAAATGAACAACAAATCTACAGTAATATAATTTTACACTTTGATTCTGGAAAAGAAACTATAGTTTATCGTGCTCAGTGAATACCAGTAAGGAAAATTGACACAAGGCTTGAGGATTAGTTTCTTGCTCATCATTTAAAATTGAGTAATCAATTATCTCCAAAAATGACTGAAGAATGAGAATACATGGAAAAAGTCCCATATGAAAATGCTGTTGGAAGCCTGATGTATGCTATGGTGTGTACGAGATCTGATATTTCACAAGATGTTGAAGTTGTTAGCAGATACATTCATGATCCAGGAAAAGGTCATTGGCAGGCTGTGAAATGGATTCTACGGTATTTCCAAAATACTGTAGACGTTGGTTTGGCATTTAAGCGAGATGAATCACTTGGCCAATGCATGTTGGATATTGTGATTCTGACTATGCAGGTGATATACATAAAAAACACTCTACAACTGGCTATTTCTTTACCTTGGCTAAGGCACCGGTTAGCTGGAAATCTACTTTATAGTCAACTGTGGCTTTATCTACAACAGAGGCAGAGTATATGGAAATTACAGAAGCTATAAAAGAAGAGATTTGGCTTCAAGGATTGCTTAAAGACTTGGGAGTTAATCAGAAATATGTCAAAGTATATTGTCATTGTCAAAGTGCTATTCACTTGGCGAAGAATAAAGTCTTTCACGCAAGAACGAAGCACATTGATGCTCGTTATCATTTTGTTCATGAGATTTTGGAAATAAGTGGAGTTCAAATACAAAAGATCATGATCACTGAGATTCTTGCTGATATGATGATGAAGGTAGTGACTGCAATCAAGTTTCAACATTGTTTAAACTTGATGAATATTGTCACAATTTGAAGATAATTGATTGAAGACACTACAAGATATTCTGGTGGATAAATACAAGATGAATGTGGAATTTGCCAAGGTGGAGATTTGTTAGTAATAGGGGGTGTGACAAATCCTACATCCCCAAATTAGTAAAGGGTGGAGCCTCCTTCACCAATAAAAGGAAGCCCCCACCACATTGTTTCTTCATTCTAAAAAGCATCAATCTTCTATTGTATAGCTTTTTCTTCCTATTCTTTGTAATATTTCTACAGAAATATTATTCAGTAGTGTCCGAGGACGTAAGCCAAATTGGCCGAACCTCGTAAATTTCTGGTGTTCTTTTCAACTTAGTAGCTTTTGTTTGGTATAGTAGTAGTGATTATTGTGCTAGTTATTTTTCTTATAGAAGAATATCTAGTACAATCATACACTCTCTTACCTTTGTTTGGTTGGCATCCCAACAAACACTTTGTTATTTAGTGCCCAGCCCACCTCTAGGCTGTCTGCCACCGTTGGCTACTTTGTAATTATACTAATTAATAATGAACAAGGTTGTTAATATATTTTCCATCCAAGGAAAGATGAAAACTGATTAAAGCTTTGGACTTTTATTCGTTGACAAAGACATGTTTTTTTTCGTATTATCTTATTTTATGTCGTAAAAAATTAGATGTTTCAAGCCAATGCTTTTTCCAACATGAGACCTCCAAACCTACCAACATTGCTGGCTTTGAGATCCGTATTCCAAGGATGAGATCGGAACAATTTGCTGCCATCGTATAAATTAATGTATGCAGAAATTGTTACAAAAGAAGTAAATTTGTCTTTATTGAATTTGGTCTTTGAAATTGATATTAGACAGGTTGAGAATATCAATATTATAATTAAGTACCGTTCTATTTAATTTCATTGGTTTTTGGAATAAGGTTTTCTTTTGAGAAAAAAAAAAGAAATAAGATATTTTTTATTAGGCTCTCGATTCAGATCTAGATACAATAATTTAGGTGTGAGAATGAATCAACCGGTAATCTTCCGACTCTTGAAAAGGATGTGTAAAATAAAATCCCATACCTCTACAATTGAGAATAACGATTATAAGTGTTAATATTAATAAACGAAGTAAATGGTTTCTCTCACAGCCAAAACCCTCCCCCCTCTCTCCACCCCTCAGCCCTCCCCCCCATTCCTCCACCCATACCCATCGCCACTAACCTTGCTGCTCGCCTCACCCATGGACTGCCCCCTCCGCCCTCTCTATCACCAGCTCCGAAGTTCAATCCTCCACTATGGAAACCAGATAAGGTGTTTAATTCTGAGCGGTACATTTCCTATTATATTGAAGGTATACCAGAGGGTTGGTATTTAGGCAAACTTTTTAAAGAAATTGCTGCCATTGAACCCATTGTTGATGTCTTTATATCCGACAGACAATCCAGGCGGGGATCCCGTTTTGGTTTTGCCAAATTTGTGAGGTGTGGAGTACAGGAAGTTACTAGACAAAGGAGACTCAATTCCCTGATCAGTGGTCATACACGAATGAGGTTCAATGTAGCTCGTTATACTCATCCTGCTGGTCCAAGTAGCCCTCTACCTTCTGGCACTCTTAGAACCATTCCGACATCTGTGAATCCTCCCCAACCGACAATGGCCCCTTCTAGGTTGTTCCAGGAGCGTGACAGCCGTACTTATGCGGAGGCCACAGTGGCACCTGCCTCCCAGATACCAGCCTGCGTCCCTGTGGAGCTTTCTCCTGATGCTAGAGCTCAAGCTAGGTTACAGAGAAGTGCTGTGGGTATATTACGTCCAGGTGGTTGTCACCCGCTTGGCCTGCCAGTGGGGGTCGAGTGCACTGCGATGGGGGGTCATCAACGGCTTCTCACTTTCGCTTCTGATGAGTTGATGACCAGTGAGCTCAATAATAATTTCAGTTACTGGAATGGAATGTTTGTTGATATTTATCCTTGGTGTCAGGATGACATGGGTCCTCGAAGGATTTGCTGGGTGAAAATTGAGGGCCTTCCTTTGAATGTCTGGTGTGAAGATGCCTTTAAGCAGGTCCTCCTCCCCATCGGATCGATAGTTCAGGTGCATCGCCAGACCATCAGCTGGTCTTGCCTTGATGCAGCGGTGTTACAGGTGGTAAATGGCATTCAGCTGGAGATAAATCATCAAGCCCAGTTCAAGGTTGCTGGTAAGTTGTTTTCGGTTTGCATTCTGGAAATCCAGGAGAAAATTGGTGTGGGGCCCGAGGTGGCCAAAAAAGTTACTGGTTCTGGTGCCAGTAACAACTTTTCTGTCCCCATCAAGCATCCATTGTCTGAAGGGAGGCAGAGTAGGTCTGGAGAGGACAGCAGCAGCATGTCTCCTGCAGAATTTCTAGGCTCTTGTCAGCAGCTTGTCCAGGAAGTCCCACGTGTGGGAGCAAGTATGATGGTCAATGTAAATGAGGGACTTGAGGGGCCTAGCAGGATATTTCTGCCATCCAGTTCAGAGAAGAAGTCAACAACGGAATACCAGCTCCAACAGCTACAGTTAAATGAAGGGCTATCTAGTCATTCCACTCATGTTGGGGGATCTACCAGTCATTTTACTGCCCCTGATGTGCTCCAGGGGAGGCAAGAGAAGAGTGATATGCGAGAGGTCTTACCCCCACGTATGGCCACCTCTGTGTTGTTGCCTAACACTTCTGGAGAGGAGTCTCATGCCCTTTCGCCTAAACAGCCTGAGATGGCTTTTGCTAGAATGCGCAAGGAAGGTGCCAAGGCCTCGAGTATGGGCGACAAAGGCAGAACAACTCACAATCGCCTGGGTAAACAGAAGAAACTCAAGCATATTAAATCCACAGGTAGTCTGACGTCGGGAGGCAATAGCCAGGTGGTGTTGTTCGCGGCTCCACCGGTTGCTGAAGACCTTCCTTTCTGGCAGCCACCCGAGATAGTGTTCTGGGACAAGAGGACAGTTTTCAGTCGCGGAGTGTGATTCCAGATTCCTGTTCTGTTAATCTGGAAGTCCAACAAACGATAACAGTCATGGATACTTTGGGTCTTCGTAAGAAACAAACCAAAGCAGCTATTCGTCAGAAGCTCAAGACAAGGATTATCGAGGAAGGTCAGGAGAGGCAAGCCCACTGCACGCGTTAGTGCAGGGGAATGGATGCTTGCGAAGGGATGTTGTCTTTGTCATGATAAATTTCACTATGTGGAACATTCGAGGGTGCCGGGGTAGGATGAAACAGAGACAAATTCGTAGTCTCATTTGTAAGGAGAGACTTAGCGTGCTGATATTATGTGAGACTAAAAGGGAAGCCTTTACTGGTCGTTTGGCAGGTAGTCTTTGGCCTGGGATAAATGTTAAGTGGATAGCTATCGATGCTCAAGGCAGGGCTAGTGGCATTGTTTGTTTATGGAATGATTCACTGGTTCAGATTACTGGAGTAGAAACATATGCGCGGTGGCTATTATTACAGATGCATATCAGAGTGTCCGGGTTTAGTTTTGTATGTGTTGGTCTACATGCTCCCAACCTTGAGGCAGAGCGTAGATGTTTATGGGAAGAACTGCACCAGCGGAAAGCTTTGGATGAGGCTCCTTGGGTTATCCTGGGCGATTTTAATGAGCCAGTCAATGCCATGGAGCGGATTGGCAGCCATTTTAATCCTGCTGCCGCACGGTGTTTTCTTCATTTCGTTCATGGGAGTGGCTTGATTGACATGCCTCTTCTTGGTAAGGATTTCACATGGTTCACTGCAAGTCGGGCGTCTCGTCTAGACCGGGTTTTAGCGTCTCCAATCTGGTGTCAGCATTTTAGCCGACATAGGCTATACACTGGTGATAAAGGCTTCTCAGATCATGTTCCCCTCATCCTGAAAGCAGATACGTTCTTTTGGGGCTCCCAACCGTTCCGAACGTGGGATGTTTGGTGGACAGATAGACATTTTCCTGAGTGGTTAAAGACCACGTGGCAGGAGGCAGGGCAATGATTCCCAGGCAATTTTAGGGTAGTAAAGAAGCTGGCCTTTTTAAAGAAGAAACTTGCAGTTTGGCATACCGCAAATTTTGGGTTGCTGGACAACAAGTTGCGTCAAATCCTGATTGAACTTGATTCTTTGGATCAAAATAGACGGACTTTGGGGACAGATTTGGTGGAGCGCTATAACGTTTTGCAAGTTCAGAAATGGGAGAGACAGCAATGGCTTAAGTTGGGTGATAAAAACAGTACGTTTTTTCATTCAAGTGCTTCCTTGCGGCATTGTTTTAATTTCATTGGGGCAGTACATATCAATGGTGTGGAGATAACGGAACCCTCCAACATCAAGGCTGCTGCGCTCACCCACTTCCAGCAGGCTTTTAAGGGTGACGCAACTTGCTGGCTAGACTTGGGCAATCTCGAATTGCCGCGGCTTTCACCTACCACCGCTGCAACTTTGGAACTACCTTTCACGGAGGAGGAAATTCGTCAGGCGGTTTGGGCATGTGGTAGTCACAAGGCTCCTAGTCCAGACGGTTATAATTTCTACTTTCTCAAGAAAGCGTGGACAGTGATTGGCAAGGATATTGCCACAATGGTGAAGGATTTTCACTCAAGTGGATTTCTGCCTCGTGGGATCAACACCAGCTTCATTACATTGATTCCTAAAGTACCGGGTGCCTCTGATTTTAATTCCTATCGGCCAATCAGCCTTATCAATAGCTTGTACAAGATCATCGCCAAGCTACTGTCTCACCGGCTCAAGCAAGTGGCAGACCAACTTATTTCTCCCTTTCAGACCGGTTTTATGGAAGGTCGCAATATTGCTGATTCGATCATGATTGCCAATGAGTTGATTCATTCTATGAAGATTTCTAAGAGGCGTGGCTGGTGTTTCAAGCTGGATTTTCAGAAGGCTTATGATTCGGTTGATTGGAATTTCCTATTTGATGTTATGACACGGATGGGTTTCGGCAATCGTTGGCGCCAATGGATTATGGCCTGCATATCTACGGCAAGGTGTGCTATATTGATCAACGGTGCGCCAACTTCTGAATTTGCAGTGGGGTGCGGCCTACGCCAAGGTGATCCACTGTCGCCATTGCTGTTTAATTTGGTGGGGGAGGTACTATCGAGATTGGTTGTCACAGCGGCTGACCGGCACTTGTTTCAGGGCATTCAGGTTGGTACTTTACAATTAACGCATCTCCAATATGCTGACGATGTGATTCTTTTCAGTAAGGGGGACAATCAGGGGCTTCTGAATCTCAAACGATTGTTGAGGTGTTACGAGATGCTGTCCGGGTTGAAGATCAATTTTTTTAAATCTGGCTTAGTGGGCATTCACGTGTCTCATGACGAGGTGGCACACATGGCGTCTTTGCTTCAATGTCGGCTGCAGGTGCTTCCCTTTCAGTATCTTGGGGTGCCTCTTGGGGCACATCCGCGAAGGTATAGTACATGGGAGACGGTCATTCAGAGGTTTAAACGTAAGTTGGCCTCTTGGAAAGGATCTTTATTGTCATTAGGAGGGCGTATGGTGTTGCTGAAATCGGTGCTCAATAGTTTACCAATTTATTACATGTCTCTTTTCCAATTGCCGGTTGCTGTAAGGAGGGATTTAGAGAAGTGGATGAGGTGTTTTCTCTGGGCAGGTAAAGTGGATCAGCGCTGTATGTGTAAAGTGCAATGGCAGGTGGCAGTTAGAGCGAAGGATAATGGGGGTGCAGGTTTGGGGTGTTTACAGTGGCGAAATGTGGCATTGCTGGCAAAGTGGAGCTACAGACTTGCCAGCGATTCTGTTTCGTTGTGGAAGCAGGTTATTACGCAGAAATATAATCCCACTTTGCGTGCTGGAGGGATTGTGTGCGCTGACAGAAATGTTTCTGCTCTTTGGAAAGGTATTGTGCAGACCAGTAGACTCCTTTTGCCAAATGGTCAGTGCATCTCTGCTTTCCACCGTTGGCAACTTGGCAGAGGAGATACCATTGTGTTTTGGGCTGATGTGTGGTGCAGTACCTCTCCCTTGAAGGACCTATTCCCCCGGTTATTCATCCTATCCTTGGCTCAAGAGGGAGTTATTTTGCAGTTTGGTTACAGGGAAGGGACTGTTTGGCGATGGAACCTTGTGTGGAGGAGGCGACTTTTTGCATGAGAGGCCGATGAAGCTGATCAGCTCCTGTCTATGTTGGCGAGCTACATCCCTACAGAGGTGGAGGAAGATCGGTTATTGTGGGGAGATTCACGGAGCCAGTTCTCATCTCGTTTATGCTATCAATCGCTGGAAGCTGCTTACACTACGAGAGAGGCGCGACAAATACCAAATGTATGGAGCAAGAAGGGAGCACCTAAATGGCAAGCCTTCATGTGGTTAGCCTGCAGGGAGAAGCTATCCACCAAAGGACATCTGATACGTATTGGCCTTCTTTCCGCCAGCGAGGGTACGTGCGAAGCTTGCGGATCACAGGAGCTGGATTCCAATCATGCTTTACTACTCTGCCAAAAAGCCTGGGTAAGCTGGTCCTTATTATTCAAATACTGTGGATTAAGTTGGGTACAACCATGCTCCATGGCTGATCTGTTTATACAGTGGACTGGTTTTTCCATCCCATTTCGCTGGAAACAGGTGTGGTATGTCTTGCTATTTTCTTTAGCTTGGAGTATTTGGCTAGGCAGGAATCATAGGCTCTTCAGGGGAGAAATGGTCAGCCCGGATGATTTGTTCCTTAATGGTTTGGGCCATGGTTTTTGTTGGGCTAAGGTGAATCTTAGGGATGTACATATTGACGGCTTGGATCTATTGCCTGTGGGAGATTTTGTTTCCTTAATGGCCAGATAATTGGCATGGTTTTTGAAATTCGCCGATACTATAATCACCTATAGTATCTGTTAGTTTCATTTTGCTCAACTGGTGGGCACAATGTATCATTGTCCCACCTTGTATTTCGATTCCTACTATTAATATACTCGACGTATTACTCAAAAAAAAAAGTGTTAATATTGATAAATTAATGTTTCTTTCAAATATTATGTTAATATTGTTTCCCATATCCTTGGCATCTTGTATCCTAGTCGTTGGTCGGGTTGACTTGGCATCTTCTTCACAAAAGCATGCTCTCTCTTAGCAGTAAAAACAGCAGTGGGAGGAATGGGGGTGGCGCCAGTTTTCTAGAAAGCTTATTTTCTCATATCCCCAAGAAGAAGCTACATGTGCTGATCTACAACAACAGCTAAAATACAACCCTTCATGCGGTTCAGGCCAAGCTCAATATTCACTTGCCCCATCAAACTTTTACTCCACGAGACAGAGATAATGCAAGACTGGCCACCAATCTATTTCCTAAATTTCCACAACTCTTACCTAAGTTGATTCAGGAGGGACAAGCGTTAAAAGGGGACATGGCCACACAACTCATCACATGCTTCTTCACCAACTTCGTCTGCCACACCCCCTTGCAAGTTCCAGTCTTGCTAACTTGGGGAAGATAATGTCGTCATCAACTCCATCTCCCTCATTTTTCACTATTTCTGTCAACATAACACAATTTTTGACACGCATATGAGTGAGTTTCATCAGACTTTTTGCTGTAGTTGGTGAGAGTATGCACTGTAATCCTCTGCATTCTTCAAGATATAAAGATGTTAGATTTTGGAAAGATGTGGCAGATGGCGCTAACTCAATCAAACTTGAACTTCTGTATATGTCTAACCATTCGATATAGTCTATCTAATTGGGAGTCTGAATTCCATATACAGTTCAGACCGTCAACCTCAAACAACCATAAACGTCTTAGTTGTTGGAAGACGCTATATGTGCCGCCATCTTCTTCTTCACAAGGGTATATGTTTTGTGGCATAGTGACCGTATGAAGGAGCGGACTTGGGAGCCGGAGCAGTTGATGGGACAGCAGTATCCACATCTTTTTGAGGAATATAGTCAGTGAATTTCAGGGATGAAATTCCTATAAGGAGTGGAGGTTGTGAGATCCCGTCCTTCAGAGTGTCTAGTCAGCATTTAGATATAGTCAGATCATCCGGATTGGTCGATTTGAGTGGGTTTGACCAGTTGACTAGTCGGAATTGACCAGTTTGGCCAGCTAGTTAGACAGTAGACCGATAGTTGACCCATTGACCGAGTGACCTGGACATAATCATATAGCCTAGGTGTCGAGTCTAGGACGTGTAGAGTGGTCATGTCGTTGGTAGTGTGACGATAGTTTGCACGACCACTCATTTCGGAGTTTTAGTGAATTAGGATAATTAGTTTGATTTGGTTGTCGTTTGAGGCCTGAGTCCAGTGAAAATATTCATCTCTATCCCCTTGACTCGAGTGTGAGTTTTCAAGACCCATTTTGAGTGGTCCAAGGCCTTTGGGTCGATTTCCCTTTAATTGGCCCAATTTCTATTCACTAAGCCCAATTACATTTTAAGAGCCTAATTTTTATATTTTGATCCTAATTTCGGAGTTTACCCCTAGTGGATTCACCCTAGAATCCAACAAACATGTCATAAGTTCAGGAGGAGTCAAATGGGGTTTACGTCAAACCAAACCAAGTCAGACCGGATTCAATCAAACTAGGTCGAGTCAAATCGGGTTGAATCGGATTGAGTTGAATCAAACTGTTTTCAGGTTGAACTGAAATTTGAGAGTGAATGAGGTGATGTTACATGGCAGTGTTTGGTGATGACATATGTCCATTGACTTTTCTAATTTTGACCAATTTTCTAGAAATTCTGAAAATAAAGAAAAATAGATGAAAATGAGAAAAATTCTGGAAAATAGAGAAAAATATAAGGAATCCAATGACATATAGTTTACTTGATTTGGATATGATTTAAGGGGCATAAAAATTAGGAGAAGTTGATAGAAATTCGGAAAATATTTGGAAAAATCCAAGGAAAGTTCGTATAGGCTAATCGAGTCCCTAAGGACTAAGTAAGGGGTTATGTGATTTCAAGTTTTAATTTATTACCTTAAGGATTGAGAAAAATTAAGAGAGTTTATCGATCATAACCTGTATAGGTGTTGAAATACATGCACTAGATCATGGAGCGAGACTCAGTTTTATGCCATTAGAATAAAGTGAATGGATTGATCTTAATACTTCCATCAATCATTTATGTTTTGTATTTTATTTTTTGTATTAGACGTGTTATATGTTATAAATATATTTTTCATTAACAGGAACTATGAGACCCGTATATTTATATCGATGGGTTAGAATTTGGTCTTCGGGCCTAGATCTGAAAAAACGGCCTAGTAGCTGGAAGGAGAGAGATTCGGGAGGATAGCACCGAGTCACTCGACTCCCCCATGACTTAGTATCTCTATTTTACCCTCAAAGGTGACATTATCCGTTGTGTATAACCCAATCAGTTACACTAAATCACAAGTCACCGACTCTACTATATGTCATCTTCTTACTTGCTTTCCTCTGCTTTCTCGTGCTCTGTTTTGTTCTGTTTTAATTGGTTCAACTATGGTTGTTTCCATTTATTATTCTCTCGAACTAACTAAAAAGCTCATAAGAGACGACGAAACAACCATTTAACCTTCCATTATTTGGGCGAATTGGCATGTCTGCCCCGTGGTGGAAGGCTGACTCTTTTTGTCATTTTGTCTGCCCTTAGCCGAACCAAACTGTCAAAAGTGAGCGTTGGGACACTTGCAAAGAAGGAAATAAAACATCCAGGTAAGGGGGCAAATTTGGAAAATAAGACGGAAGAAGAAAAAGGTAAGTTTGAAGTGGACGTCGTTTTCTAGAGAGGGAGAGGCATCAGGGACAGCTGTATGCCACCTAGAAGCCACAATAGAGAATTTTCTGGAGGGTTAGTCTATCATAATGCACCAGCTCATTATGATAAAATTATAACCACTGAAAACTTCTAATTATAAAATTTAGTAACCATTGAAAATTTTTAATTCATTGAAATAAATACTAAAAATTATATAAATAATATTTATTCTTATCCTATCTCTTAAATCAATAAAAATAATAAAAATAATTTCTTTTATTATTATCTCTTCTTATTATATTTTTAATATATTTATATCTTTAAAATTATGAATTTATTTTTTATTAATTAAAAAATATATTATAAGTTGATTTGGTCAGCAATATTTCGTAAATTTCATACCACCCACAAAGAGTTCTCAATGAATCCACCAATATTCTTAAAAGTTCTAATTTAACATAAAACAAAAGCACGCAAACAATAATTACGTCTTTTCTTTTTCTTTCCATTTCTAAAATCGCATTTTCTTTTTTTCTGTTTATTTTTTAAGCTGTAATCACGATGTTTTCCCACTTCTCCTCCACACAAATTTTTATAGTGTACAAATCCAACTAAGGCAAGGGATTCCAATGGTGATGATCATGGTCTAATTCACTTTGCTTTGATTAAATAATGCCAGGAAGAAGTCCCATGGATTTGATTCTTGGGTTGCTGTAGAAGAGACCCAAGCCATGTTTATGGACACCATGGTTAGTAGGAAGAAGATTCCAAGGAGGAAGAAGATTCCAAGGTTGAAGAAGAAGATGGGTTGACTCATCGGTTGCATATCTAATTCACTTCGCTTTGATTAAATAATACCAGAAAGAAGGCAGAGACTCCCATGGATTTGATTCTTGGGTTGCTGTAGAAGAGACCCAAGCCATGTTTATGGACACCATGGTTAGTAGGAAGAAGATTCCAAGGTGGAACACGAAGGTGGAACACTGAAGGTGGTACTAAACAGAGTTTATCCAAGGAAAAGAGATATGCTGTTGCTATTGGAATTTCATAAAGCATTAAGATGAGTTTTTGAAGAACATTTGATGAAGGATTCCGAACAACAAAGAGCAAAAAATGATATGAGGTGTAAGCAGTCCGCAGATTAGGGAATTTATCAGCAGCGATTTAGATTTAGATTAGGGAACTCATCACAGGTTTCTTCACCAACTTCCTCTTCCACACCCTTATAAGCAGCCAGCAAAGTCCCAAGCACTCCTGAAAAAAAATATGTTTCCTACCGATAATTCGTTTCTTGTCACGACAATTCTTTTTCCACAGACTTCTGGCTTGAAAAAGATCATAGGTCTCACATGCCATCTTGAATGGTATTCTGAAACATAAAAAGAGATTGATTAAATGCACAGAATATTGGATGCTTCGGAATGTTAATTCAAAATTTTGATCAGTTTTCTGCTAATTACCTTTTCTTGAAACAACATCTCCACAGTATGATTCAGATTGCCATCCCAACGATGAGAACTTTCGTCGGCTAAAGCCAAGTTAACTTTCTCCAATTTTGGTGTGCTCAAGTATCCTTCTGAGAAAATCTTCATCTTTGGACATTGTTCCACAAGTAGCTCATCCAACGACGGGAATTTCAATATGTGTTTTGTAGAGCAAAAGCAACTGAGCTCTGGCAAGCCAACAAGTTCCAATCGTGCTAACTTGGGGAAGATAATGCTGTCATCTAATCCGTCTCCCTCACTTTTCACTATTTCTATCACCTTATCACAATCTCTGACACGCATATAATTGAGTTTCACCAGACTTTTTGCTGTAGTTGGTGATAGTAAGTACTGTAATCCTATGCATCCATTAACTTCTAATCTTGTTAGATTGAGGAAAGATGTGGCAGATGGCACTAACTCAATCAAACTTGAACATCTGTATATGCTTAACCATTCGATATGGTCTAATTGGGAGTCTGAATTCCATATACGGTTCAGACCACCAACACGATGCAGATGCAAATGTCTTAATTGTTGGAAGATACTCCTCCCAAGCCTAAAGGTGCCATCTTCTTCTTCTTCACGAGGGAATAGAACCTTAAAGTTGCCATCCATGACATAAAGAGTTTCCAGATGAGGAAATTTATGAAGGAAGTCAAATGGAAAGACAGTTGATTCATCGTATTCAAAAGACAGACCAAGGATTTTGATTTGGTAAAAGAGACCAGCAGGAAGCTTTCTGACTTCAAAACTAGATATCGTTAGACTCTCCAAGTTGGGATGGATCTTCAAACATGTAAAGAAAAGCAATTTTCAATAAATACTAAAGGAAAATTTTTAAATAAACATAAAATATATAAATTTTATGTTTATTTGTTTGTTATTCAAATTATAGAAAAGCATTCCAATAAATGTAAAATCGTATGTACCTCGGCAAATGGAAGAAATGGTTGCGAAACTGATTTCAATCCATCCTCAGCTGTAGTAATTGAAGAGTCAAATATATTCAGTTTTGGAGTTTGATAGAGAAACAATATCTTTAACGCCGGCCATTCTGAAATATGCATTCCTTGGTAGAACACGGAGAGGTTCGGTAGGTCCTGGAGGTGCAAATTACTCAATTGATTGAGCTTAAACAGAGGAACCTCTTTATTTACACCTTCCTCCTCCTTAACAACAATTTCCTTCAACATCTCGCAGTCAAATAAATCAAGCTGTTGAAGATAAGGAAGTTCCTTCGCAACAGAAACAGGGAAGAGTGCTTCAAGACTCCCGCAAAATTTAACATCCACCTTTCGAAGGTTATGAAACGATAAAATGCATTGAAGATCATTGGTCTCATCCCAATTCCATATATACTTCAAATTCGGTAGATTCTTAATCACTATGCTCTGTAACTGCGAGGCTGCTCTCGAATTTGATTCTTGTGAATAAATTACCATTTGCTTATCAAAAACCCTCTCCAGTGAATCACAATTTGAGATGGACAGTTCCTCGAGATGGCGGAATTGTGTGAAAAATGAATTGGAGGGGAAAATGAACTGCAACTCTTTTACATCGCTTATCCTTAATGTCTTTAGCTTGCAAAAGGAATTCGGATGGAATTGGGTGTGCCATATCATCTTCAAGTTTTCCATGTTGCTGATTTGTAGTATCTCTAATTTGGGAAGGGAAACCTGCAAAAACATTCCTTAGCTTAGCTTTATAATTTATTATTATGACTATCTAATAGAATTAAGATATAATCCCTTTGAATACAGCAAAATTAAAATGTGAAACAAAGTTTAAAATCTGCTGAACTGAAACAAGATATTACCTTTCTATCGAAGAAAGTCAAGTTGGCACCGTCTGAATCTAAATTGCTGCTCATAAATTCCATCATTGCAGGGCATCCCTGAATCTTCAAATCTTTTAGGGAAGACAATTCGATCATGTTTGCAATGCAGAAACTTGCAAGTTTGGGGAGACCATTCAACTTTAGAGAATGCAGATTAGGGAGCAGACTTAAAACCGTTTCTCTTTCTTCACCAACATCAAGCTCTTGCAGTTGTAAAATACTTGTAACCATTGAAGGAGAAAGCAAATAACATAAATTTCCACAATCTTCAATCACCAAAGTTGTTAATTTGTGAGTTTCGGTAATAAAGTCTACAGGCTGTTCTTGCCATATATTCTCCACTTGAATGGACGAGAGCCTTAAGTATTCCAAATTAGGAAGTGTAACCTGCATATGCTTAACTTCATCATTCTGTTCAGACCAGTTTTAGTGGAAAAAAACAAGTTTAAGCACTTACCTTTGCATCAAAAAGGGACGTACGACCAGGAGAAGTCATCTGCCTTTTCACCAAGGCATTAAAGCATTTCAGGCGAGGCAAACGTTCAAGGGACAAAGAGTATAGCTGGCTGAAGCAAATAGAATTATTTGCTTCACTTTCCTCTGCCAGAACCATTTCCAGGTTCACGCAATCACTCACTGCTATCTTCTGCAACTGTGACAACCCCTTTGCTACAGAGAATGTGAGAAGATACTTCAGTTTTGGACATCTGCTTACTTCCAAAGTTTTTAATCTGCCAAAAGACTGACTGTTGAGTTCTCCGCTGTAAAACATCTCTAATGAAGCCAAATTGTTGAGGACAAGAGACTCCAACACGGGGAAGGCATTGTTGGAAGGACGCCAATTACTTGATTCAACAACAATTAAATGTTTGATTTCAGAGTGGTTTTGGATATGCAAATGATTCAATAGAAGAAACCCTTCTGAATTCAACTGATAGAGGACATTCTTAACCCCCTTTACTTGGTCCAGATATAGCCTCTCAACAGTCCTCATCAAGATTCTGGCACCAAACATCTCATTGCCAATGTCTGTATCCAACTTGAGTTTCAATATTTTTGATGAGTTACCGACTGAATCGGAATCCCAATCACTTCCTATATATATTATGTATCTTTTCAGCCTTTCAGAGAACAACCCAGCTGGTATCATCTTGGGATCTCGAATATGAATCTCCAAATTGGCGAGTTTGGACAAATGTTTCAACTCCATAAGGCTAGCATTCTTTTGTTCTTCAAGTGTTCCCCATTGATCAAAACTGTTCTGCATACGCAAATCTTCAAGGTTTGAAAGCTTTGACAGCACATTTGATGGAATCATTTTTAGGAAATAACACTTGGTCAAATCTAACAATTTCAACTTGGATAAATGCCCAATCTCTGCAGGTAAACACTCAAGCTTTAGACCCAACAATGCTGAAAATTTCCAGATTTGTAAGCTTCCGGATCATGGATATGTCTTCTAACTCGCAAAAATCAAGACACAATGTCCGAAGATCCTGCAGTTGAACTAGAGAAGAGGGCAATGACGGAAGAGAGAGGTCAGTTATATCCAAAACTTTGAGATTCTTAGTCTCTTTAAAAATTTGATCAGGTATTTCCAAATGTGGATTTTTGCTAGAGAGATAAAGAAAGCCAAGGTCTGGACAACCTATTTCTTGGGGGAGTTGAGTGCATCTTGGTAACGACATTGCTTTATAACTTCCCTGACTATCCTCTTTTCTAAGTTCAAACTCCCCAAGTCTCACAAAAAAGTTTTCATCCTTTGAAGCAATCGATATTCCAACGTCTCGCACGAGATCATGTGTGGAAATATAGCCATCCTCCTCTTTAATCAAACAAGCGGCCACAAGATGCTCCACCAATGACTGCACTCTGTCTTTCGCTTCCTCAATTGATGAAACCTCTGGAAACAAAGACAAACCCAGACCATAATTCACCAAATCACTAACTGCCGCAAAACCCTGACACCATAGCAGAAAAGTCGACTTGAGTTCTTTTGAAGCTAAATGATTGTAACTTAATTGTAAAGCACAATAAACCTCTGATGAAACTCTTATCTCATTGAAATTATGGGGTGAAGGATTTTCCAACTGTCGCAAGGCATCATTCCATTGTGCCAAACTCTTATTCTTCAAAGCACTTGCAACCGTTGAGATGGCCAGTGGTAAGCCTCCGCACTTGCTGGAGATCTTTTGCGCTATGGATAGCACTTGAGGACTTTGCAAACAATCGCCCGCCCTTTTCTTGAACAGATTCCAAACTTCTTCTTGAGGTAAAACATCAATTTCAATATTGGTTTGGCAATCCATTCTATTAGACAAAACATACAGATCTCTCGATGTTAGTAGAATCCTGCAGCCTTTGTGATCATCCTTGAGTGGTATCCCAACTTCCTTCAAATTAAACTTTTCCCATACATTATCCAAAACAATAAGAATCTTATCTTTTTGTTTCAGTCGTTGATGCAGTCGACTTGCTCTTGCCTCCATACTTTCTTCAGGGAACTTTAGGCCAAGTTGGTCCCCTATGATCGTTTGAAGACTCTTTAAGTCTGGCTTCTGGTCAACACGAGCCACAACCACCTCATCGAATAACCTTTTTATCCTAGATTGCCTGGCAACCTCTTCAACCAACGTTGTTTTGCCAACACCGCCAATTCCGTACACCCCAATCATTTCTGAACTGGAAGAGACAAGAGCATCCATGATTCGTTCAAAGATATCCAACCTGGAGTCAAATTCCTCATAATCTTTGGCATACATGGAGTCCATTGACAGAGGAGGTTGGTAGGTGAGTGTTTTGAATGCATCTCGTCTTCTTTTCAGAACGTCAACGTTCAGATTCTTCCCTCTCATGCGTATTTGCTGAGTTGATAGCGTGCTTTGACATTTGGACACAACCGAAAGAAGCAATTGTTCTGTACTCGTTCCTCCCCTTCAGCAATTCTTAGCTCTCAAACTTAACAACAGAGTTTATGCACCTGACGAATCCACTCATCCACTTCCTTCTCAGCCACTGCCCCATTTCTTGCCTCCAAATCTATCCGACTTTGTACTCCTGCTCGATGCATCTTCCAATTCATTCAAGCCCTTCTCTCAATTTGGCAACGTTGCTATTGCACTTGAAAGGGTAACGAAGGTGACGCAGGGATGGACCGATGGTGTAATTAAAAGCTATTTCCAAAATTGTAGGACCGAAAGCAAGAGCGGCTTCTACACCCGTCATCTTCTCTATGATCTCAATAATTAAAAGCAAAGAAAAATGGGTAGATAAAATTGGAACGAACAGGGTTTGCAACGAATCTCAAAAAACTGAAAGAGCGAGGAATTTGTTTGGTTTTGTTTTCAGATCTTGCAAAAACAAAAACACATGAAAGTAACAAGTATTAGGAAGAACTGGCAAAGACTAGAAAAAGTAACGATTTTTTTTTTTTTCAGTTTCCAAATGGGGTTGCAGCTGAAAAAATTAAAAAGAAGTTTATGGAAGAAGTTGCAGCTGAAAATGTAAGCAAAAAGCACAGCAGAACGACTATAGTTATGAGCAACGGACAATGAGGGAAACTAAAGAAGAAAGGAAGTTCACAACAGAAGAGTAGGCAGAGAAGATGAGAGAACGATTATGAACGGTAGGCAGAAACATCACTCACGCTGATGCTTACAAATAAACAGATTGGAGTTTTCTCATAGTCTTTGTTTATTCAGGTGCATGTTGAATTTGTTCAAATAACGCATCTGTTTCTACAAATGTGAAATGAGAATTTGTCCGCATCTTATAAGAGTCCGTTGAAAATACTGGGCCCGCCTCCTGTAATCTGGCCGCCGCCTCCTCTGGCCCACAATGTGACGAGGATGCTCCACCTACCGCATTATCGGGGCCTCCTTCGTCTGATAACTTAATAAGCTGTCATAGTAGTCAGCTCACGTCCAAGAAGTTATGCAGTGATGATGCCAGCGATAAAGATGTTACAGAGAAAGAGTCAACTTCAGTTGCTGCGGTGGCCTATCGTGATAATTTGTTGACAATTCGAAGCCCTGTTTCGTCCTCAGCTAGGCTGCTCAACAAAATGGCTTCCAGGGTTACAACTTCCTTCCATTCCCTCGACACCACAAAGATAAAGACCATTTTGTCAAAGTCAGTCCTAGGATGGGACAGCTATTGTAAGGATCCGAATCCGAAAATTAGGCCCTTACCATTGTGAAATCCGGACAAGCCCAATACGTGGACCAATCCGAATCCCACAAGACTTAGACGATTTTTCAAACACGATTCCCAAAACAGACGTATTTAATATTTCAAAATTTGGAGCATATCAAATAAGAAACTGACATCTGACATAAAAATCGGAGTGAACAACATACCACAGCGGAAGACTTTATTTGAATGGACAAAAAATATTTAAAACAGAAAACAGGTCCATACAGCCACATGCCCAAAATCACAAATTGGGCTTAAAGCCCGGAACGTAAACAAAAACTTAACCAGTAGAGTAATAAACGCATAACATGTAAGGTGAGTCAAAAACATCAAACGAGTCAACAGGACATGCCAGATAAGAAAACCGTGTAAAATATGCAAGTACGATAGTCCAGCCAAGTCGTAGGAAGGACTCAAACCTTTGAATTTGTTATTATAAGAGATAGGAGTTTTCTCATAGTCTTTGTTTATTCAGGTGCATGTTGAATTTGTTATAAAACAGGGACATTTGTCTTTATTCTGTATTATAAGCATAAATACTACAATAATGCATGTTTAATTTGTCATAAAAGAAAGAAATTTGTCTTTATTGTTTGCCATTTGGAATATGATATTGGAGAGGATGAGAATTTGGATCCAGAATGTCTGTTTCTACAAATGTGAAATGAGGTCGTATCCGCATCTTGTCCAGAATGTCTTCTTCCATGGGAGGATCAAGTTGTTCAAATAAGGCATAAAAAATTTAATATAATAAATTTAAAGCATTCAAAAAGTAACATCTCAGCTGCAATTCAAACTTTCATCGCCTCTCGACGATTGGTTTCCAGTGGTCAAACTTTTTGAAGAAATTATTTTAACTCATCTAAAGCAAGAGAAGATGACATTATTGTATAAATATTACAATAATGCAAGCTGAATTTGTTATAAAACAAGGAAATTTGTCTTTGTTGTTTGGAATTTAGGATGTCGACATGTATCTGTATTATAATAAGCATAAATACTAAAATAGTGCATGTTGAATTTGTTATAAAAGAAGAAGATTGGTAGAAGCCAAGCAGGGTTAAGCAATTGCAAGTAGATATTGATTGATACATCATGTGATCACCATATCCCTTTTAATATAGAAACACTTTGTTATTTAGTGCCAGCCCACCTCCAGGCTACCTGCCACCGTAGACTACTTTGTAATTACACTAATTAATAATGAACAAGGTTGTTAATATGTTATCCATCCAAGGAAAGATGAAAACTGATTAAAGCTTTGGACTTTTATTCGTTGACATAGACAGGTTTATTTTTGTATTATCTTATTTTATGTCATAAAAAGCCAGATGTTTCAAGCCAATGCTTTTTCCAACATGAGACCTCCAAACCTACCAACATTGCTGGCTTTGAGATCCGTCTTCCAAGGATGAGATCGGAACAATTTGCTGGCATCCTATAAATTAATGTATGTAAAAATTGTTACAAAAGAAGTAAATTTGTCTTTATTGAATTCGGTCTTTGAATTACGATATTAGACAGGCTGAGAATATCAATATTATAATTAAGTACCATTCTATTTAGTTTCATTGGTTTTTGGCATAAGGTTTTCTTTTAAACAAAAAAAGGAATAAGATATTTTTTATTAGGCTCTCGATTCAGATCTAGATACAATAATATAGGTGTGAGATTGAATCAACCGGTAACCTTCTGTCTCTTGAAAAGGATGTGTAAAATAAAATCTCATACTTCTACAATTGAGAATAACGATTATAAATGTTAATATTAATAAATTAATTTTTCTTTCAAATATTATGTTAATATTTTTCCCATATCCTTGGCATCTTGTATCCTAGTCGTTGGTCTGGTTGACTTGGCATCTTCTTCACAAAAACATGCTCTCTCTTGGCAATAGAAACAGCAGTTGAAAGCTTATTTTCTCATATCCCCAAGAAGAAGCTACATTTGCCGATCTACAACAACAGCTCAAATACAACCCTTCATGTGGTTCAGGCCAAGCTCAAAATTAACTTGAAGAAAGGTCCCGGTTGATGTCTGTTTTATAAAAAAAAACACTTCTAAGCTTTTAGACCATTTCCTTCTCGAAAACAGTCAGGGCTTAATATCAAGCTTGCACAGACATTGATTTGCAGAATTATCAATCTCCAATCTCAAGCTTTGCCCCATCAAATTTTACTCCACCACACAGAGATAAGGCAAGACTGGCCACTAATTCGACCATTGATACGCGCAAGTTCTGCACCCCATTCTCACCAAACTGGACGGAACTCTCTCATCTTGTCGCCAAAAAAAACTCCAATTTCCTTCTCTGAAGTTCACTTTTGGCTCCTTTCCGCAATCACTACTGCCCAATTTTTGCAGCTAAATTAACAGAAGAAAGGAATCTCAGAAACCATTCTATTTAATTAACAGCTAAATATGATATTAGATAGGCTGCGAATATCAATATTATAATTAGGTACCATTCTATTTAATTTCATGGGTTTTGGGTTTTTGGAATAAGGTTTCTTTTTAAGAAAAAGTATGGATGAAATCCGAACAAGTTGCTGGCATCGTATAAACTAATGCTATATATGACAATAATGCATGTAGAAATTGTTACAAAAGAAGCAAATTTGTCTTTATTGAATTTGGTCTTTGGAATAAGATAGTATTAGACAGGATGAGAATATCAATATTATAAGTGAAACGGGTTATTTTTTACTCAAGTCTTACATATATATTGGACCTGGACAAAGAATGCTCTATTTATATATGGAAAAAACAATGCCTTCTCTCACCTCCCCAACACTCCCATCCCTCTCTAACCCGACCCCAATCATAGCCACCACACTTAACCATCCCATTCCAACCCATCCTTTGACTCAGCATCGTCAAGATACCGGGAAACAACCTTTGATTGGTCCATCCACTCACTCCAATCCAAGAAACCAGCGACACAGTCAAAGCTCAAATGGACTCCTGCTGAGGTTTTTTCGGCGGAACGCTATATTTCATATTCATCGAGGGTATACCAGATGGTTGGACTTCGAGTAGGCTGTTTAGCGAGGTTGCAGCTATAGAACCCGTGGCAGACGTGTTTATCCGAACCACAGGTCCAAGATAGGTTCTCGGTTTGGGCCGCAAAATTTGTGCGCTGTGGTTCTCAAGAGATGTATAGACAACGGAGGTTGCATCGCCTTTCGG